>JAYXIM010043729.1:600000-859314 GCA_037575425.1 Anastrepha fraterculus
TAATTACAAAATAAATATATTCAGAACTTTTTACAAGCCTCTTCTTATGTACGATTTTTCGGCACACCAAGTACTTAACGACACGCTGGAGGAGCTTAAGAGGAGGGGCTGCAAAGTGATTGCTTACTTAGGAGGAAGTTTTTAGATATTCCGATGGAATTGATGCAGGGTTATTTGAATCTCTAGTGGTGAATTGGACCGCAAATTGTGGCCTTTCGATATATTCTCTGAAGACCGAACTCATCTTATTTACGAGGAAATATAATATACCCAGAGTTTTTCTCCCCTCAATAACGGGCGCTCCGCTGGTAGTCTCTGATATGGTGAAGTAAATGGGACTTATCTATCAAAGAAGTCTAACGTAGACGCCAAATATTGGGGAGAGAATTAGGAAGGCAACAGTCGCCTTGTACAGTTGCAGGGACGCTATCGGCAAAAGATGGGGCTTCTTGTCTAAAGTCACTTTTTGGCTGTATAACACGATTATAAAACCAATCTTGCTGCACGCAGTCCTTTTCTGGTGGAACTCGCTAAAAAGGATATCATCAGTTAAGAAGCTGGAGATAGTACAAAGGTCTGCGCTCATTGGAATCAGTGGGGTACTCCGTGCCACACCTACTTGCGTGCTTAACACGCTGCACGCGCCGCAATAAGACTAAGATGTTCGGGCCATAAACTAGACTTAAGCTAGCATTCTGGTGCTGGCTCATTGTACACCCACGTTAGGTCCGAACGAAACTTTTTCCTGTCTAACATTTGCAGGCAGGGCATGGCAAACCTGTTTATGGATGGCTCGAAGTTGGACAGAAGGGTTGGTGGGGGAGTATTCTGTGCTTCTCATCAAGCTCAAATTCAGGCTTTCGGACCACTGTACTATTTTCCAAGCAGCGGTAGCCAAATACTTTGATATCAGGCTCATTTGGGTTCCCGGTCACAGCGGCATAGAGGAAAACTACTGGGCTGAAGAGCTGGCTAGACAGGGAACTTTGGAGACGGTTTCGTCGCAAAATTAGAGGATTGGGATTCCCTTAAGAACCTGTGGCCTGCTCCTAGGAAGATGGGCCTCGAATCAACTCAGCCAGCGCTGGGCTAATGCGCAAACGTGCAAGGTCGCGAGATCCTTCTGGACACGGGTAGATCGGGGACGCTCGAGGGAACTCCTAGGGCTAACCTAGCCGCAGCTCTCGAGTTTGGTGGGTATCCTTACCGGACATTGTCCGTTAGGGGTCCATGCGGTGATACTTGGGATTGCCTCAAAACCGCTCTTCAGAAGCTGTCTTGAGGACGAGGTGGTCTCATCTCAACACCTTCTTCGCAGCTGCCCTGCTCTCGTGTGGCAAAAATTTAAACATTAGAGCTTTCACTTTTTCGCTACACCTGCGGATATAGCGGGGTTAGATATCATACATATAATAAAGTTCATCGGTAGCTTAATGCGGTTAATTACGAACTTAAATCAGCCACCGTCGGCGTCCTCGTAAGTGCATGGTCACCATCTCCTAATTCCAAGGCTCCTTCTTCCCTCCCTTTCTCCTTCCTCCTTTCCCCTTTATGGTATCACAATTCACGAATTTTTAATATTTGTCCAAGCAAGGGCAGCAATTTAACCTAACCTTACCTAGACCACTGCGCCAACTTTATGTGCATACAAACTGACATACCTATACTCGTATTGTGAATATGAACCTCATGAGCCGTATAAATGATTTGTCGGAATATTTCGCTCCTAGCTCCAAAAATATTTCCTTCTCTTACCGAATATGAACCTAAGATGAGCCGATTTTTATAATAATCCCTATTTATCAATGTTCTTATATATTATATAATATTTCACCTCAAAGGCATATCTTTATGGGTATTTAATATACATCTGTGTTCAAAATAATAGGAGCGCGGCAAATTATTAAGTTTTAACTTTTTTCTTAATTCATTTTTTGTTATGATTTTATAAAGAACACCTCATTTTCCAACAAAATCTAGGTAACTCAAAACTCCGATAATTGCACAAAATTCACGAAAATTTAAGAAACTTCAATAAATTGTCATAAAACTTGTCAAAATTTGTATCAGAATTTTCAGAAAATTTCAAACTGTGGAGTTTTGTGGTCCATTCAATTTTAGTGTAATTTTAAAGTGTGAGTTTGAAGTTGCCCAAAAAATGCGTTGCTATGAGAAACTTATGAGAAGACAGAAACGCTCGCGAAGACTTGCCGTTCCCTGCACAAACAGAAAAGCAATGGAGCGCGTAAAGGTCGAAATAAAGATTTCCACCACTCAAACTATTTTTTTTTCTGTAAAGTTACACTTCGGGCAAGCTTACACCACCAAACAGTAACTCTTTCGACCCATTTATGTGGCATCGAGTATCTCGTGAGAATCGTTCTAACTTCAAACACGCAAATTTCGCCAATCCACATAATCAATCAGCTAGAAATTAGCCTCATGTCTAAACATGTTTCCACACTAACAAATCGTTTCGAAATCAATCGTGTAATTATGATCTTCCATATGCGTAAGATGTCATTAACTCATTGATTGGCGAATTTCTCCCTTCAATTACAACCAAATATCGTACGAGAACTTCTTGTATAAAAATAACTGTATGTGCATTTATATATACGTAGGTTTTCTTGTACGCACATCTCCATCAAACACCTTCTCACGTTGACCCCAAATACTCGCGTATATAAACACACGAGTACTACTTACATACACATAATTTAGCATTTTACTTTGTTTACAAACTACTCAAGTTGCTCCACTTTTTCTGCTGAGGTTAATGTACTTCAATTACATACACCTACATAGGTATAGCCAACCACCTACTGGAGATCATCGAATATTTAGATATATTTTTTTGTTTTTTAGCAGCCGATTTCGTTCACTTACAATAGCGCCCATATTCCCGCATAGCCCGCATAACTAGACGTCAACATCCCTACTTACAAACATACATTTGTGCATATGTATTTATGTGCTCTTACACACTTGAGTGACCCATTTGTACGGTACGAGTGTTGTACTGTGCGCTTTGTGTTTATCGCGATTTTCGTAGGCAGTTTCGAACTATTGAAAGTAAACACCACAATTTTTTTAGCTTTCCTATCTATGGTTATTGCTTACCTTTTGCGTTGTAAGGGTTTTTGTTTTTTGGCATGCCATACTTATAATTATAGTTCACCATCCACGGTACCGTTCATATGCGTAGGCTTGCCCCATTCAACATATTAAAGGTACTAGTGCCAGGTTGTGACGGAGTAGCGGCTGGTTCTATACCTGTTTGGGATACCCTGCCGGGAAAAGCTGGGCTAGAGAGGAAATGTTCAACTTGATTGTGAAACGGTATTGACAACATTTTACGTTTTTTTGGAAAATAATTCTGTAGAAATTTATATCTTAATAATGCAGCTCTAAGCCTCTAAACCTGTGGTGGTTGTTATTGTTGTAGCAGCAATACAAGTCCTGCCAGTGTAGTGTATATCACCTGTCGTCTTCATCTAACTTATTTAAAGGCAGGCCCTGAAAACATGCGGTTGCGATAGGATGGGTCCAGAGAGAGGGGTTTTAGATGAGTGAGTTTTGAGAGGCACGTGAAAAAGTGGATAGTGTCGTGCGGTATACCTTCATATCCTGGACATTTGTTTAGTATGTTGGGGTCAATTCTGGATAAGTAGGAGTTTATCCTGAATGTATTATGCCATTATTACACGGGTCTCACGAGAAAGCTGGAACTCTTCATCTGCTGAAGATGGTGGTTGGACTCCGATTACGGCATTCGGTGAGCGGAAGCTTAAGAAGGTGTTGATGATCTCCCGATGAATGTCGTTTATTGTCTGTCTAAACACTGTCCGGTCCAGTAGATGTCTGTTAGTTTTGTACTGGACCTCGTCGAATTCCCATGACAGCCGATTCTACGTTACCGGAATGACTCGGGTTTTTCCCGTCCAAGGGCTGCCGCCCCAGTAAACTAGTCTACTTAACCGGTTATCATAAACCTGTGGTGGTCTTGTGCTTCGTTATGGAGCAAAAGAAATAAATATATAAACCTTTTGGCCTCCCCAAAGAAAGTTAAGAGCTCTTAGCTTACAAATTCATAACATTTCAGGGTTCATCTAAACTAGTTTAGAAATTTTTTAATCTTTGCCTGGCGGAAACCAGACTTTCACACAAAATATGTTCAGACATTTCAGCGCCATCAAAACAGTGCCTCTGACAGCACTCTGTCTCGGCAGACTAGCCTACATATCCGAGGCGTATAAAAGAGCATTCCTTTATGGCTGGTTAGGCAACCAGTGAACACTTTAATGTTCCCTCCCCGCCTAACAAATTGATCTCTTTTCTACAAAATGGTTAATCAAACACAGTAATCTTCGTCTGAGAAACCCGAACATATGCCACCAGTTACAACGCTAGGAATTTAGCCACTCAGTTGTAAGATCTCTGTAAGATAGCCAGTCGAAAAGTGGTTTCAGTCCCATTAAAGCAGTTGCTGAAGCTTCTTCCTTCCTTTCAATATATCAGTGGAGTGTTTGAGAAAAAGATTCTGCGGAAGATTTTTGGTCCTTTGCACGTTAGCAACTGTGAGTATCGTAGACGATGTAACAATGAGCTGTATGAACTTTACGACGTCATAAACATAGCGCAGCGAATAAATATCCGGCTGCTTCTTTGGCTGGGTCATGTTGTCCCATCGCATATAGAAGCTTCGTCTCTGAAAAAATTCGATGCGGTATCAAATGGTGGTAGCAGACGAGGAGAAGGCTTTTTTCTGTGTTAGAAACATCAGGTGGAGGAGGACTTCGCGTCACTTGGTGCGTCCAACTCGCGCCGGTTAGCACGAGAAAGAAACGACTGGTGCGCTTTCTTAAACTCGGCAAAAACCGCTTACAGTTATCGCGTTAATCAAGAAGAAGAATCTCTGTAGCCCGTTACCAGCATCACTGTGTTTTTGGTGCCAGAATCTGAAGAGTCCGGTAGCACTCCTTAACAACCCCAAATGTTATCATTCGGTTTTAGTGGGTCTTAATAAGCGCCCTTTAGATCTTCTTTAGGGTTTATTCTATCACATCCTGAGGTTTATAGCACCTCAGCTTAGAGCGTAGTAGGCCACTAGCGACGGAGATCTTAGGAGCAAATCCATGCCACAAACCCAAGCCGAATGGGATCGAGTTATGGGAACGCGTTTTTCCAAACATCTCGATCAAGCAGTTCATAGTTGAAACGTGCTCGTAAGTAGATTGAATAACAATCGTAGACAACGAAACACTAAGTGCCCAGTAACTTTTAGACAACTCATACATATACTTCCGTAATGCCGATGCTTACTGCTTGGCCTGCACCTTCTCGGGATCTACTCTAGAAGCATCACCTACACCCACGCACTATGAAAAAGGGCGCAGGATACATCTGGCAGGTACCATAAATTCATGGCATGCGCCCATCTCACAAAAGTAGGTCACTGTAACAGAATGGGTTGCTGCGTGACTATCATTCGAAAGTGCATAGATTGGAATTTCCGTGCACGAAACACCAAATGATAGAAGTCATTTGTTTTAATAGCGATCGCCCCTTTCTGCCTTACTTATATTTCTGCCATGAAAAACTCCTCATAAAAAACCATTAACCGCTCGAATTCGGCCTAAAACTGTAGGTTCCTCCGTTTGTGAAACAACATCAAGACGCACACCACAGATATGAGGCGGAGCTCGGCTAAATACCCAAGAAAGGATGTAAGCGCTAATTACATATACATCGATTATAGAAAATATGTCGGTGTGCTGCCTAACCCAGCTGGGTTTTCGAGAGACTTTACATCTTAGAAAACTATGTATGAATGTATACATAAAATTAGCTGATTTTTTGCCGAGTTTCGCCTTCTTCGATTACGTATTGATGCTATCCATCTTCCTGCGAATAACAGACGGTTTTTATAAGAAACTTTTTTTATGACAGAAAACTTTGTTACTGCAAGAAATTGTTCCAATGTGATGGCTATTAGTAAGAAATTGGTCATCCTTTAAGTCCCAGGGAATAGCATCCATCCTATTAAGCTTAAAGTCTCTCAAACTGGATGATATTTTAAAATTTGCTAAAGACTAGCTATCTCTGTCTCTTTCTCTATTCCATCCTATCTCTTTCTCTCTCTCTCACTGCTCTCCTTACCTTCCTGCAATGCTAACCTTTTGCTTTGCAAAGCTTTGAAAACAATGAGCTTTTCTAGCCTGAGTGTTTTAGGAGTTTTCAATTTTTCGGCGCTTCTTGGTTGGTATTTTTCAAATTCCAATTTCAAGAAGCTCAGAAATTTTTGCCTTTTGGAAAATACCATCTCTGAAATTTAGCGCAAAATAAATCAGTAATTAGAACACCTTCTATGTTCTTGCCCTGCGTTAGCTATAAACAGATTCAAATTCTTAGGAGCTCTACCATATGGGAAGTTAGAATGGCACTCAGGGTTAAAGCTTCAGTATTTACTTAGATTCGCAAAAGACGCAGACGTATTGCAAGATGTCTACTACAAAGGTTTAAAGGTAAAGGTAAAGGTAGCGCCATCTGGTAACACTAAGAACGTATAGGTCTATATGATGGTTTTCAGGTAGTGAAATCAACCTAACCTAAATCAGTGACCACGGCTTTAACCTCAGTCATTTGCAAACCATTAAGGTACGAATTTATTTTTGCAACCCTATTCATATCGCGTTTAGTGGATGATATTCCCAACAACACGCGAAACATTAAAATATGAAAATATTTGAAATAGCTCGTCCACCATTTACTTACGCAAATGGAGCTCACGTGCACCTAAGCCTCGGCCGTGTATAGTCTCTCATAAAACCCTGACTGCTTTTGAGCTAAATTACGCAACGCTATCATATGTAGACTAAAGCCATTTGCACTGAAGTCTCGAAAAGCTGCAAGGCAGGGAGCACTAGTTCGCCTAGGTTAGTAGGTTTGGCTGCCGCATTGCACATAGAAACAGCGATGCCACTTAGTCCACGAAATGGGTCCGTTGAGTTCACCTAACTTCTAAGTAAAGGAGTCTACTTATGTATAAGTAGAGAAGCATCTCGCCAAAGATCAAGATCGAGAGCCTCAAAATAAACGTCGTCTAGGGCGCATACTGTTGCCTGCATCTGAGAGATTTCATATCAACGTCCATTTTCAACATTGAATACGAGGGCGGGCCAATAAGTCCGTGACTTTTTGTATTTCTGACCTCTTTACTGAAAAAGAAATACTGCTCCTGTCAACAGGCATCTGTCAGTTGACTCCTGTCAAAATTTGAACGTGCTGCGTCAGTTAGTTTGTGTTTCACAGCTACCTTTATCAGACTACCCAGTAAGTCACAGACGACCACAAACGCAATCGTGTAACAACTTCATAGGAAGGTTTGGCGTTGTTTAATCGCAATATGGAGGAGTTTTTTCGCCGTTTTGTAACCGTGGACGAAACATGGATCCATCACCATACACCAGAGACCAAACAACAGTCGAAACAGTGGGTGTCTAAGGGTGAATCGGATTAATAAGCACACGAAATTCAGTTTTTTCCATTTTCTCCTCAAATTACTGGGTAGTCTGATAAAGGTAGCTGTAAAACACAAACTAACTGACTTATTGACCCGCCCTCGTAAATCTCAAAACTATAAGCTTTTTGAACATTTTTTCAGTTTACTTCTTATTATACGGAAATCTACAAGTAAATCCATTTTCAGAAAAATTGAACACAATGTTTAAAATATGGTACTTGGATCTCTTGTTATGGAATCGCTGTATTTGCGCCCAATCGTTTCGAGGCTAGATGTCATTTATGGCGAAGACTTCTTGAAAGTAAAGCAGCCCGCTTAGCATCAACATCATCACCATCATCAATAGCACTACAGTCTTGTACAGTCATTGCTTCCACAACTACGGTTCTCCACTCTGATCGATTCTCTGCTACGCTTTTCCAGTTTGCGATCGGCATTTTTCGCAAGTCACCTGTGACCTCATCAATTCAGCGTTTGTTTGGTCTCCCTCGACCTCTCCGTCCAACCACTTTCGTATGGAATGTGATACTGGCAGCTCTCCATTTGAGCATTCTATGAATGTGCGTCAGCCATCTGATTCGTTGACTTTTTATAAATCCCATTGCTTTCCCATTTTGAATCAATGTAGCGAGTTCGAGGTTATATGTTTTCCGTGATGTTCCGTCATCTCGGCGGATGGGATCATATATTTATGGCAGTATATCCGAGTCTGTTGTTGTGGATTTGCGACAATGAATACTGGTATAAGGTAGTCAGCCTTAGGACCAGTCCCCTCTAGGACAGCCAGATCACCCACTTCTTTTGTTCCCTTTCCTTCCACTGGGGTTTCTCATCTAGTGAGCTGCCCAGTCGCTGGTTGGGATTAAGAGTTTCACCGCTAGAAAGATTCAAGTTGGAAGATTGACAGTAAGAGGTGATATGCACCATGTCTCAAGACCAGTATTTAGGTTGCCATTACTGCCCTTTGCGAAACTAGCCTGCTTAGCATGGGAATGAATAAAACTCAGCACAGCCTCAAATTTAATTTGTGGATGAAGTTTTGAAAATTCTGGCCTATTCGGAATATGCCTTGTTCAAGTGCTTAACGAAAATACGCACCACATTCATGAATATTGAATTTGAACCCTCCGTTGGGCATCCGGGTCTGGCCAAATTCTTTTTCTATTATAAGTAACGACCTTAGCTTCCAGTTAGCTTCCTAAAATTCAATTTTCTATCGATTTATGGATATAACCTTTTAAAAAGGATCCTCGAACAGGACGAAAAGAAGGCAAGACCCGTGTGCCCAATTAAATATTCAAAAAAATGCGTCCAGCGGAGGGTTAAATAACGCCAATTCTAAAGAATTTTTACACTGAAAACTAATTAACCCTTTGACATCGAGAGTTTTATCATTTTAGCGCATTTATTCTTATTAAATCAATTGGCCCAATTCAATTATTCAATTGCTGTGCTCGTACATTTCCCGCTGCTTCGTAATGCAATAAAATTTCTATCGCTGGCAGTTGCTGGTTTGACAAGTGAATGGCGATTGCTCTCCGCTCGACCCTAATGGGCTTTTATATGTGACAGTCGGCAAAAGCGTGCGGCAAATGCAAATGGCCAAGTTAATGATTACTGTTTGAAAATTGCAAATAAGCATCACAATAAACGATTTCATTACCTTTTGCGTCGCCCAAAGTAACGATTACGCGGGCGTCTTTGTACACATTTTGGTATGTAGAGGGCGTACTTGAATGAAACCAAATGCCAGACTATTTGCGTACCTACACACATACACATATGCACTTATGTAGGCATACATAAGAGATCACTCGCGAAATGACGAGGCAACAAAAGAGAAATTACAAATGTAACGCTTCATTGAACTATTAAATGTCATTTAACGATCGCTTGCGAATTACAAAAAAAAAAATATAAAAAAAAAGTTTAGAAATTTTTCAAGTAACACAAAAAGCATTAGAATGCATAGAAAAACTCAGCGTGAAGTAAAACAAAGAAGTGTTTTATGACTTCATTTTTATTCTCATATAGTCCAGCAGTAGAATCTTCTTAATTTTTATAAAGACAAAATTGTCTGTCAACCTTAGTCCGCAGCTAGGCATACTTTTATCAGGCAACTCTCTACTCTCGTTCCACAAAAGTGATGGTTAGGTTAGGTGTTACTGGTGCAGAGACTAAATTATCAAAATAGCAGCAAAGTGCCATTTTGACTAAATGCAGGGTTAAAAATAGTTGGGAGAATACTCAAAGGATTCCCATTGGGAAGTCACACAAGAACTTCGTCAAGCCAATAACAGGCTTCAGACTAAAACCTTTTGCCTACAATAAGAAATTACATGTAATGCGTAAATTCGACAACAGGAAAGTAGTCTTGGAAATAGAAATCTTCCGCAGAATCCTTCTCTCCAACACTTCAAGGGACTCCTCATCGTATGTTTTTATCGTCCAAGTATCTGTGACATACGATAGGATAGGCATGATGAAAGCCGTGTAGAGTGTTAGTTTTGTTCGTCGAGAGAGGACTTTACAGCTCAATTGCCTACTTGAAATTGAAATTTTAATAGATCGAGCGAAGGAGCACCAAGAGATTTGGTGATTACTAAAACACTCAGGCTAAAAAGCCCATTGTATTCAGAGCTCTGGAAAGAGGGTAGATAGTCAAGGAGGGAAGAAGCAAAGTATCAGCGAAAGAGATAGGAAAGAATAGAGACAGAGATAAAAGTAGTTAGTTCTGTGAAAATTTTCCAGATACTTTGGTGAGTCTAAAAGTCACTGAAAACTCCAATATCTTTCCCGCTCCATCTCCTCTCGATTAGCCATTCAGCTACTTTCAGGATAGCAAAAATTTCCGTTTGAAAAACAGTTGCCATTTCCCCCATAGTATAGTGATACTTATTAATATCGTTTAAGTCAATTGCCTACTAAGTATCTGAAGTAGCACTGAAATTACCATCTCTCGAAAACTCAGATTGGAAATGAGACAGAATGTAAACACTGTCTGGAGGATGCTGAACCCGCAGAGTATATCTTGTGCAACTGTATTGCCTTAGCAAAGACAAGACTACACATCTTTCATCGAGATCAAATGGATCTGTTGCAGGTATTCTGAAAGAATTTGGCTGTACCAATTCCCTGCCTGATGCAGGGAACATCTAGGTTAAATACATTGAACCTGATGTAATACATTTAATGGTAGTAGTGCCAGTCAATAGGACTTGTATTCACTACTTCTCAAACATGTTGGTAAGTAGGTGAAATGGATAAAGTGCCAGTTTGGCACTCCTCAAGTAGCACTGAAGCGCCGTTTTGATACCATTATGAGGCACCCAATAGGCAAATATCTACAGCCAGCTAGAGCTGTTGATATAATGGAGAAGGAAGGAGCGCCAAGCTGCCGAAGAAAGGAGCGCCCAGTGACCTTAATGGTCTAGCAGCCAAACCCGGAAATTTACAGAGAAAGTATTCAACAGTCTCCTTCTCTGAAAGGTCACCACAGCTTCTGCAATGGGGGTTAAATGGTAACTCTAGCTTTTCCACGTGTGTGCCGATCGTCTAGTGACCGGTAAACTAAGCTACGAGCTTGGAAATTGAATGGCGAGGAGTTCAAAGGACTTTCTGAGTCTCTTTCTCCCCCGCTCCCGCGTTCCCTAAGCATTTTGCGTGCCTGCGGGATCGCAAAACATTATTATTACTAAGTGCAATTTTATTGCCATAGCGTTTCCGAGCAGAGTCCAAACATAGCGAGTGGAAAAGGGATGAATACAAGATGCCTTAAAGCTAGATGCTCTGTGGAGCCAATCAAATCGGTTGCAAAAGGAGATGTTTGCATTAATTTGCCGTAGTGCAGTAGGTGGAAGTGGTAGTCAGTCTTAAAAGACAACTCACTTCGAGCGTTGTCGATCCATTGTGACACCACAGTAACAGTTTACCTGCTACACCTCGTTAAACCATTTTGTTTTAAGTGCTAACCAATTGATCTGGCTGACTTTTATAGCCCTAAGGACATCGGTATCAGTCAATAATGCTGAACCTAATTATTGCAGCTTTTGCAATAGTCGAAATGAGATACATTCAATCTTTGAGCATGTCAGACAATCATCCCATAGGGACGTGGCTCAGCAGAACCTTTTCCCGCCACATTGACTGGCGCTAAGACCGCGCTCGTACCTTGGGGGGTCGTGGCTCGGCCATTAGCGGCTGCTGGCGGGCAGGGAGGTGTACTGCTTTCAGCTACCATCCTTCTCCGCTTACCTCGAGAGCGAGACAGCTTGGCAGCGCCCGTGCCCACCGAGTATTCGGTAGCTTCCGTGAGTGTAACTTCCGCTAACCGTGGTCTTTTGGAAGACGCAGGCGCAGAAGGGCCGCCAGAGCCACATGAGGATTTCCCCCGCATGAACCCTGCTCGTCCCTTTCTTCTCTCACTCCTTGCCACGCTCTTCGATTTCACGGCTTCTTTAGGAGGTCGTGCCGCCACCCAAATGACCTCACAACTCAGGCCCTCCGAAACAAGAAAACGTTTTTCAAACACTGAAGAAGAGGAGATTGCAATAGCAACCCCCGTCTCCTCCAGGATGCGCTCTCGCTCATAGAGCTGAGAGACTTGGGTAATGGTTGGGGCCTCCAGAATCCATGCCCCTGCCGTCGAAGCGGTTGGATTGCCACTTGTGTGGATTGTGTTGTCCATTACCAAGAATGGTTTTTATTCGGGAGTCCTCCCTAGCCACTTTGGTTCGCGGATGGCACCCTGATTCTATGCCAACTTTGAGTTATCACACGAGTGTCGAACCCACCCCATCAGGGAAGGCCACTCGTGTGATGCCAGGGCTTCCCTATCCACCTGGGATGCGCTCAATAGCAGATCAGGCAACTCCTCACGGGTAGGAGTACTTAGTGCCTTTGTCTAAGTATGTACCATTAAGATCCGCTACCATCACTGGTTTTGGATCCGTCGGTGTAGGAAGTGTGCTGATATTCCGTTAATAGGTTCTCTGATCATAACCATTGATCTCAATCTGGGATCATCATCACATCATTATTCCTACCGAAGCTGACGACAGTCGCCCGATTGTCCACTGGCAGCGAGAACAGTGTGCACAGCTCCGACAACTGGTGGTATATCTGACAGTGGCCAGTGCTTTCTGCATTTCCCCAGACTACGTATTCGTAGTCAAATGGCTTGGTGCATTACTGCCAGTCGGAAGTGCGTAAGCTCGAATCTCCGTGCAAGAAGCAGCAAAAATCTTTTCTACCAGCGGTCGACGCACGGCAGGCAATGGCCATCCTCTGAGTGTATTGCAACCATAAAAAAGCTCCTCATAAAAACTATTTGCCGTTCGAAGTCTGCTTGAAACTGTTGGTCCCTCCGTTTGTGAAATGACATCAAGACGCACGCCACAAATAGGAGAAGGAGCTCGGCCAAATACCTACCAGAAGTGTACGCGCCAATCATCAATTTATTTTGTTTTATTAGTATTTGTATTTGTATTCGTCATTCGTTATTCACATCCATATTTCAATCCGTTCTCTCATTCGCATTCGTCTCCGCACTTCCTTTAAAATTATTAATCGTCACTTTATTTCGGATTAGTAAACGTAGTTCACGTGTAAGAATTAGAGTCAAAGCGCAGATTCGAGCGCAGCGGCATTGTCAGTGCTAAAATTCTTTTGTGTCGCCAAAACGAAAACAAAAACACAAAACATAGAGAATTTCGTAAGCCAAAGGCCAACATTGATTCGCTTAAAATGGGCCATACACAAACACACACACACACATATAAATAGATATGCACTTGCATACATGCCCATTAAGGCATTAAAACACATACAAATGCAACTCATATATACATACATGCATACACACACACACACATTTGTATACATTGATTAGCCGCAGCAACCGACAGACAGCATTCTTACTACAAGTACATAGAAGCGCACTGCTCATGGACCAAAACTGGTACTACAAGGTTCACTTCTGATCTAAGCAGCTTTGGCACTTGCTGGCATTGCGCAATAGTTCGATTAAAATTGCGTTTTTTCGGTTTCTCTCACTCGCTTCTCTCTTTTTATTCCTTATTTTTTGTGCACATATTGTGATGCAGTAAACGCGCGCGGCGAGCAAACGAGCCGCCCGATGTCGAGCCATAGTCAAGTGTCAAAGTACTCAAAGTCAATGTACAACGACAGTCGGTGAAGCGCGGCAGCGATGGTTGGGGGTAGGTAGTGTTCAACGCCCCTTGGCGACATTGATAGTGAGCTACTAAATAGTTAGCTAAGGTGCGCATTGTAAGTCGGTGATTTTACGATTAAGCAGCGTGCGATTGTAGATTAGGTCATGCGGCGCAGTCGCTAGTCGCACAAAAGGGAATGCATGCGCGTGTGTGTGTGATACTGTGATTTTATAATTGATGCTTTTTCGTTTTTCTTTGCGTTCACAGCGCCAATTGAGAAAATGATAAAATAATGTTTGAAAAACGGCAATGCGACACCATTTAAGGTGTAAAACGCAGCTGCCGTCGGTGCAAAAAGTTGCAAAAATTGGCGTCCTCTGCAAGTTCTCACGCTCGCCGATAATACTATTTAAGTTTACATGGATGAATGTGTGTGTGTGTGTGTGTTTCTGTGTTTAACTACTACATTCTTACTTACTCGTATATGTGTGTGTGTCCGTAGTAACTCGTGCATTTGGAGCGCGTTCGCTAAGGTTTGCATTGTAAAAACTGCGCATTGTTGTTGTTGGTGGCGCAAATCGATCTTACTAAAATAGTAACACACAAGTACGGATGTAAGCAGCTCATACTTACTTACATACCCACATACATGCATACTAGGGCGGGTCGATTTAAAAATCACTCATTGCTCTGTGAAAATCGTATTCTAGAAATCAAAATAAGAAACTTTGCCGAAGGAACCATATCTCAAAACGAATTCTGATGTCCCCCAATTTGGGTCGAACGAAAAATCCCACTTTGACCCATTTAGAGTGCTCCAATCGAGTCCAAATGTTTGACCGACCCCCACTAACTTTTGACGACCGATCCACCCATGCCAGTGGCACACCCCCTGGAACTCCCCTGGGGGTTCCCCATACAATCATTTCAAAATATCACCATTTTTAAAAAGTTCGACCCAAATTGGTGGACATCAGAATTCGTTTTAGAGGTACGGTTCCTTCGGCAAAGTTTCTTATTTTGATCCCTAAAATATGATTTTCACAGAGCAATTGGCGATTTTTTTGCCTCCCCACAAATCGACCCGGCCTAATGCATACATACACACACACCCAGCTAACATTTGTGGGCTGCGCTTGGGTGCGGTGGCGCGCTGGGATTAGAGTGTGCCAAGGCTTTCGCTGCTGAAAAAGGAGTTATTCGATTAATATCGCTGTCACAGCTGGCTCTTTTTCTTTTATTCGCCTTTTTCTGGTTTATTTTTATTATTTTTTTTTTTTGCACAGCGATCACTAAGTGCTAGTGTGTGTGTGTGTGTGTGTGCATGCACTTCGAAAAGGTAAGCGAGCGTACATAGCAACTAAAACAAGCCAAACAATTAATTAAATGATTTTTACATTCCTAATTTAATTACTTGCTCTCGATTGTATGCCAAAAATTAGCATGGCAAAAAACCAAACAAACCAACACAACAAAATTCCAAAGTTATAAAAACTGTGACAACAACTGCAAAATATACCAAAATTAATTCAGTTTCCGATTAGCATATTCGTCGAGCGCCTAAGCGCAACACGCGCATGACTGACTGACTGGCTGACTATTCAGCTGAGTTGTAGACTTGACTTCATTTACTTAGCTGGGCTCAACGCAACTGGGTTTGACGTGCAAAAAGTTGTGGCTCACTTCACTAGCGCCTACGTTGCCGTTGCTGTTGCTGCTGTTGGCTTCAGCGATTTTTTGTTTTGCGAAGGCAAACTACAACAAATCGTTGCGCCAGCAAACATCTGGGAATTCTTTACCTAAGATTAAGAGATCTTCCATCTCGATGAACTTCAGGCGCGAAAGAATTGGACTATCTGTAATATACGCATAATGTCTCTTTCAAGCATTGATCGACAAATTCTCAATCTACAAGTAAATTTGCTCTAAATTTGCGTTAGAACTTATAAAGGGTGAACAGCTTGGAGGTAGGTAGGTAGGTAAAATGGCAAGATTGCCACAGGCACACTTCAAGTAGCACATACGTGCCGTTTTTATACCATAATGTGGACCATTACCTGCTCAAAGAAAAATTTCCTTCTACAGCCATCCTTCTACAGCCATCCAGTGCTGTTGATTGAGTGTAGGAAAGAAAAGGGATTTAGGCTGGAGAATTTCTTCAAGTCATCTCCAAAGGGCACGCTAAGGAGTCTCAAGCGCCTAGTCGCCAGAGCCAGCAGTGTTCCACAGTCTCTTTCTCTGCAGGATGCCCACAGCTTCTGCAATAGGGCTTGTACGGAATTCCAAGCTTCTCCGCATGAGTGCCGATCACCCAGTGATCAGTGAACACCGCAATGGGTTTGGGAATTGAATGGCGGGGGATTCCCATCACCTTAAGCGTTCTGCTTCTATCGTTTGTGTTTTCGAAATAGCACACGATGAGACAGACCTCCATCTGTCTTGCGTTTTTTTAGAAAGAAATTTTGTAGTTCTCACAACGGACAAAGGGGCACCGATGTCTGAGAGGGGGACAGCTGAAACTGGTTCTTTCGATCCCTTCCTGGCAAGCTCGTCGGCAATTTCATTTCCCTCTACATTCCTGTGCCCAGGAACCCAGATAAGGAAGATGTTTCCTGCTCGATCGAGATGTTTGAGTTCCTCCTTACAGGAGTTCACCAGAAAAAAGCTGCCATACGGCGACGACAGGGCCTTGATTGCAGCTTGGCTATCGGAAAAAATATTAATGTCTCCCTCGCAACAGCGATCCCGAAGCATTTTGCATGTCTGCAGGATCGCGAAGACCTCTGCTTGAAAAGCGTTTTTCGTTTCCGGCAGTTTAAACGAGACCGAAGTGCTGGCTGATTTAGAGAAAATCCCCGCTCCCACTCCAGATTCCATTTTGGATCCGTCAGTGAAAACAGAGGTTGGAGGTACTTTTTCCAATAGTATTTTTTTGACAAATCACGCGTGACTACTGTCAAACCAAATACATAATTTTTTTCAGTATTCATTGACATTTCATCGTGGACAGACTTACGCTTCAACAACGTTCACAAATCGAACAAGTGTACTAGTAAATAAGTCGAAAATAATTAATATCTAAATCCCGAGACTGCTTCCCGAATCCCGAGATCACAATAAGAGCATTCTGTAATTCCCGAGATTGTAAAAACACGAAAAAATTTGCATCCCTAGCAACGAGTAACTCGAAACGTGTTCTTGAATGTCAAAGATCTCTGCAATTTTCTTGACAATACAGCGTGGAGTTGAAACGAGAAAGCATACGTGTACGCGTCGGAAAACTCTGAGAAAGGAGTTTTTTGCAGAGGAGGTTAAAATCGAAAATGTCAGAAACATCATCAAAGGTGCCATGACACCAGTGGTATGTGGGGCATGCTCCCACTAACCCTATAACACTTCTCCCTTCTCGGCTGATTCCACCCAGGAACTGCGAAAAGCAATTTCATCGAGATGGAGCCGTGTTTATGGCTTTTAGACACACCAGGTACCTGCGTCCAGGTTCCTCTCTTAATTGCGTATTGGGGTTATACGCTATCGATAGCATCCATTGGTTTCTCAGCAATGGGGCATCGAAGAATTGCAATATCGTTAATCGATATCGACTTGTCGTCTGTTTGGATTCTTCTTGAGACTTTACCTCACCCGAGAGAAAGGAGATGGAATAATATGGATTGAGGAAAATAAAGCTGATTTTCTATCTCGTGCCAGAGTTCATGAGTGGTTTACACGTTTCAAAATCAGTAATCACGGAAAACGCTCTCGAAATTGTTCGTAGGTTTATCAAGAATGAACCGAAATCTTCGGTGAAATTTATGGAACTGAAGTTGAATACCTCCAAAACATCAATTTATCGCATTTTAACTGATCATTTGGGCTTAGGAAAGGTCTGTGCACGCTTCATTCCGCACAAGTTAACTGAGAACCAAAAATTGCTCCGAGTTCAGAATTCGAAAGACCTCATTGAAGAGGCGAGAAAAGACGAGAACTTCCTCTACAACATTGTAGCTGGTGGTGAAACGTGGTGTTTCCAACATAAACCTGGAACGAAGCGTCAAAGTGCCGAATGGAAGATCCCAAATGAGCCACCACCCAAAAAGTCGCGTTTGGAAAAGTTAAAAATCATGTCGATGCTTGGCGTTTTGAAGCGTTTGTTGCATCGCATTCGTCGAATTCGCACTGAATACCGCGAAGCAGGAGGCTGGCGCTTATTGCATGATAAGGCACCATCTCATCGATCCAATCTTGTGACTGATTTTTTGACTATAAATCGCATTTTAACCGCCAATTACTCACCGTATTCGCCTGATATGGCTTCCTGTGAATTCTACCTATTCGGAAAATTGCATTTGGCCATGAAAGGCAAACGTTTTGCGTCCGTAGAGGCCACCCAAAAGGCTTGCACCGACATCCTGAAGGACATTCCGGTCAATGGCCTGAAACACTCTTTCGAAAGGCTTTTAGATCGCACAAAACAGTGTATCGAGGCCAGAGGGGAATATTTTGAATAAATAAAATCGAATTTATCTGAACAAAGCTCCTGTTGTTTCTATTTTTGCTCAGTCTTGTTTATTTTGGACTTCACCCTGTATAAGCTCAACACTTTCTAAGCGAATGCCTTGCAATATTCCTCAGATTCTTTAGCTATTACTGCATTTGCCAAAAAGATCGATATGGCTTAAGAATACAATTGGGATATATTTGCTCTACATCATAATGATCTTCGGTAATCACCGAGTGCACTCTGTTCTCAAACAGCCCGACCAAACAAGCCTTACCTAACATAACCTAAACAACACTCACATAATAATAACTCAACGCAAAAAAGATGGCAAAATGTGAAGCGAAAAGCTCAAGATCAACAAAACAAGAACTTATACAAAGTGACTGGCGGAAGGGAAGGTACACATAAAGGCAGGCAAAGACTTAAACACAAAAAAAAAACAATTTAACAATTTTGCAAAATTCACAAAACGAAAAATGTGTGCGAGCAGAAAGCAAGAAATATGTAAGAACACGAACTGGCGCCACGAATAATACAACAAACTGCGCAAAAAGCATCAGACAAGTCAGCAAAACTTACGTGTGCAAAAAACATACACACCCTTCGCCTTGAAATAGCCAAAAGTAGCAAAGCAACAGTAGCAATAGCAACAAAAAAGGCATACCAACAAAAGATAGCAGCAAAATAAAGCCACCAAGCAAATACAACTGTGTAAACTATAATATTTAAATGGCAACAACAACAACAACAACCATATAGTAACAACTACCATGAATTCGGTAGATACTTTAAAATACCCATACACATGCATCACACTCACATGTGTGTGTGTGTATGAGTTTGAACATCACTTTTAGAATTTCCTTCCCGTAGGATGCAATAACCTTTTTTCGCACTTTCTTGTTCCCGAAAATAAGAAATGGCTCTCACAGAAATTTCTAATTTCTAAAGGGAACATAAAAAATGTCGGTAAAGGAAATTCTAAACGAACGTAAAATTAACTGCAAAATAACTGAACTTGTGACACACTCTTCTATTTCGTCGACCCCAAAAGTTGACTGCTAGTGAATTCACTACCTTCTAACGCATGATTTAGGGGCCTTGATTAATTTAATTTTTCCTATCACAGCAGACGCTCTGAAAGTTAAAAGCAAATAGTGTCCGCTAGCGCCAGTTTTTCACAATGTGATCCGCTCACCGAAAACTGGTGGATGCAACTCCAAAACGCATTGCGAGGCTGGCAAAAAAAATTCCTAGAAACGGCGACATTGCCCAAATCGACTCTTCGTCACGTAAGCGGCATAAATTCGGCCCATAAGGCAATTATTCCGGTTTTTTTCTCCTTAAAAACTACCTTTCCCCCCGTCTATCACCCCCACTTTCTTTCCCTCTTTCGGGAAAGTTAATAATTAGATGAGCTTTTTGGTGACAACTCTTGATCGCACATGTGGACGAAATTCGCTAGAGCATGAAAGGTTCAAGCTCTTATTAATCTCAGACGTCTTCATTGGGCAGTTGACTCTTGAAACGAACACAGGCTCTCATACAATGCCCACCTTCGCAGGCGCCAAGATGAAGAGTCTATTGAAAATGTGTCTTTGCATCTTTCCCTACTCGTCAAAAACGTTATTATTCTCCTCCTAATTAGTGCTCCATCGGGTTTATGATGGACCAAAGCGCGAAAATGAAGTAAACGCATTTAAGGTTTAATTACTCGAGAAGTGTCATAGCAGAAATTTGAGTTCGTTATATTTCCGTTTATGACCACAAACAGCCACCGTAGCCGAATGGATTGGAGCATGATTACCATTCGATAGTACGTAGGTTCGAATCTCCGTGCATGAAACAGCAAAATTATAGCAAAAGTTTTTTCTCAGCTCGGTCGCCCCCAGCGGCAGGCAAACACAAACTTTCAAGCGTATTTCTGCCTTGAAAAAAACTACTCCTAAAAACCATTTGCCGTTCACAGTCGGCTTAAGACTGTAGGTCCCTCCATTTGTGGAACAACATCAAAACACACACCCCAAATAGGAGGAGGAGCTGGGCCAAACACCTAACAGAAGTGTAAAATGCAATGGTGCGAAGACAGGATCACCAGATACAACACTGCTCGTCTTCTTAGTATAGGACATAATGTAAATCAAGTTCATACCTAAAAACTATCAAAAGTTTCATGTGAAACAGTTTATAGAAAGTCCTCCGTAGATAGCGTTAGAAGATCTCGCTGGGTCTCATTCGCCCAACGTGCGGCTCAGCATCATGGCTCAAACTAGAAATGCCCATATCGAAATGAATGCGGAATATTTTCTTGCCTTTTAACAATTGCTGCCTTTAGATTTAATATATACTTCATTTGCCGAAAGAAAAAAATTATCATTCCAAATAATATAAGTTTAATTGGGCCACCCTGTGACGGTCCAAATAATGGAAAAATTAAAAAAAAAATTTCTTCTTCTCTAATAAGAAAGTTTCACAAGTGCTAGCCTAAAGGCAACTGAGATGATTCCACCTCGACACCCTCCGTACAATTACCACAGAAGGGATTTGAAGTTGTGTTGAGTCTCACTTCTTCTTCTTCTTCTTTGCGCGTTAACCGCTTACGCGATTTTGGCCGAGTTTAACAAAGCGCGTCATTCGTTTCTTTCTCGTGCTAACCGGCGCCAGTTGGGCACACCAAGTGAAGCCAAGTCTTTGTCCACCTGATCTTTCCAACGCAAAGTAGGCCTTCCTCTTCCTCTTCCTCTGCTACCACGCGCTGGTACCGCATCGAATAATTTCATAGCCGGAGCTTCTCTATCCATTCGGATGACACAACCCAGTCAACGTAGCCGCTGGATCTTTATTCGCTGCGCTATCTCTATGTTATCGTTATTCTCACTGCATGGCTTATATTCGACAGTATCCGGTTAAGGCCCTCACCACCAACGATGAGGCTTTGTTAGCAGTAAAATTTCTCTCAAGTCTTCCGTGGTCCGAAAGGCTTTCTATCACTTCCAAGTTAATATTCTCGCCCAGCGGAAACACTTAACTTGAAATGCCACCTGTTTTGGTCGGTTAACGCTTGCTCTAGTTATTAGAAATTTTTATGATCAGCCTTGTTTCTTTTCTCCAAAACAGTTAGTTGGCCATATCTCAAAAACTAGATGAAAAAATTGTATGGATTTTCGGAAACAGCGACTGATTTTCCATCGGGTGGTTTGGTTCTTGGGTAAAAGACAAATCATCACTTATTTCTAAAATCAGCCATCCAGTTTCCCGCGATGCACGTAAGACTTGGTGTCCAACTTAGCTTATTCAGATGCGAGCCGAAGTTAAGTCAGGTAATTCAGGTATTTCTCCAACTTATTTCGATCACAAGAAGAAGAAGAAGTCTCGAGTTTTGCTTGCCGCTTTGGTATCAGAAGAAATTTTTTGTTTCCAGGGAGTGCGACGGAGAAATATTCTTCAGGAGAATTATGCGGAACTGCATATTTTCGATGGCGAGTATTGCAAACTACAAAAAACATTCCTTCATTCACATCTGTGCCTAAAACTAATTTTATCTAATTTTCTTTCGAACGCTGTAGTATTTCACGTTCTTCCGTGAAATTCGCACGAATTGAAATACAGGTAACCCTCCTACAACGCGATTAATTGGTTCCTGAAAAACTCCGCGTTGTAGGAAAATCGCGTTGTAGGAAACTTTTTTTTCCTCCATTTTTCCTTTTCTTAAACAATATCACGCAAGTAACATTTTAAAGTTTTCTCAGCCGAATTAATTATATTAGACCTTTCATCGAATAAAAAAAAATTATTTTTTCAAAGATATTTTTCTATTTGTCTATTTCAATATAATAACATAAATTAATTCATTTAATTAACCAGCAAAAAGCAATTCATTTATTTAAATAACATAAAACTAAGGAAAATAAAATCTGGGAAAAATAGACACGGATTTTCAAATCTACATATTTCAGAGGATTTTAAATCTCAACCTTCTACAAATCCGCTTCCTCGTCCTCGCTTATTATAATTTGCTTCAAACGTTTTGCTCTTGGTCGTCCTATTTCAAAATCCGAGCTTGACCGACTATCACATTTTTTTTAGCTCTTAGCTCTTTGTTTAGCTCTTTTTTTTTAATTTTCTAGCTCTTTTTAGCTCTTTTTTTGAGGTGTTTTAGCTCTCGTTACTCAGAGGGAGTTGGCAACAGTGCTCAAGAGTTAATTTTCGGGGAAACCCCTTGTTTTATCTAAAAACGTGTGTGTAAATGTTTGAAAAAATTGCGGTTTGCAAAATTCGATAGTGCATACAAACATTCAAACACTTTTAGTATGTACATATGTATAATACAATAATATTATTATTTCTTTATGAGACTACGAATAATAGATATACACATATACACAAGTAATTTTTGATAATTGTGTGTTTATAGAATACAGTTTATAGAATATGTATTTAAAAAATGCTTAAAAATCGCGTTGTAGGAGTCGCGTTATAAGAAACATTCCGCAATTCGCAAACCGCGTTGTAGCGAAATCGCGCTATAGAAGTACCGCGTTATAGGAGGGTTACCTGTATGTAAATTATGAATATGTAAAACCGCCCCATTAGCTGAACTGCGTTCGAGGCCAAAACAACGGCGGTGACGGCACATGCAGCCGAATGGCCTTCTATAACTCACGAGCGCATATTTACACGATTTGCAAGACTTGGTAAACAATTTGCTCAAAACTTTGCAATTCTCTCGCTTCAAAAGCGCCACTCATTCTCGCCGTGCCAACTCTAACGTGGCGCTGATGACGCGCACTCATCCAATTGAATCGTTAGTAATGACAAGTTTTAAATTAGCCAGATGTTTTGCTGGTAATTGAGTAAGGGGCAAAAATATCCGCATTATTTCTTTATATAAAATATTAATTCGTTTTCCATTTTTTTCTATTTATAATAGCAGGAAAGTAACAAGCGCAAACTAATTTTTTAAAAAGTTATTTACTGTTGTTGTAAATATGTATATTCCACGTAAATAAATAATTTGCTAGGTACAGGAATGAAAAAAGCCGCCATCACAAAGTAACTGCGCACAGTCTGGCAACAACTCTCCCAATCGCTCCACTTAACTAATGACGATCGCAGATACTCATCGCTGCGCGCCGCACTGCTTGTTATGCGCAAATTTTTCCACACCTCTCTCTCTTTCTTCCTTTTCCCATTTATGCTCATTGATTCCATCGCACGGCGTTGCTGCTTTTATTGCTACAGCCGGCGGCGCGCTCTTTTCAAAAGCTCTTCATTGCTATCGTGTCGGTGCTCACTACACCATCAGCACGTTACATTACTTTTTGCACACTTCGCGTATACGAGCGAACGTAAGCGTCGCCATGCGCGCTCTCCACATTGCTTTGCCGACCGATCGCCTGTTGCTATTGCTGTGCTGCAGCGCAACGCTGTCGACGCGCACGTTGTTCGTGTCCTAATTTTCGCATTACTAAAGTGCCATTTTTACACTTTACTGTTGCGTTGCGAATAATTTTGCTAAAAGTCAGCAGCGCACGCTGTCGCCGCTAGCGATAGTACATACAAACACGTCTGTATTGTATATCCATAGACTTGCTCGCTGTTGGCTTTAGCGTTGACGTCGCTATACTGCGTAGCATTTGTAGCAGCATTGGAGGCTTTTGTCTGCTGCTGCTCTTTGCAAAATTGTTTCGTGTATTTCGGCGCAATTCAGTTTTGTTCGGTTCAGTTTTGGTACATACGCGCGCGCGCCTTCAGTTTCTAGGCGGTGGTGCTCGCCGCATATCTCGTGTATTCCCCCTTCCTTCCCGCTCTCTAAACCGTACCCCTCTCGCTACAAGCAACCGCTTTGCGGCACTCAAACGGCATTTGCCATTTTTTTTTTTCAACTATTTTTGTAAAATTCTGCTGTCATTCGCATCGCATTTTGCGCGTTTTTTTTTTTGTTTTTTCTGTGTGTTTTATTTGTTGCTATTGGTAATTGTAGTGTTGTTGTGTGCCGCTGTTGTACATGTTTATTTAATAATTCGCATATTGGCGAATGCTGGCTGCTATGGCTGTTGTTCTGCTGTAGTGTGGCAGCGCGACGTTTCTTGCTCATAATGAAGAATTTTTAGTTGGCTGCGGCGTCCGCTCAATTTTACGCTGCGTTCAGTTCTTTTCTAAACGGTGCGCGGTGTAATTCTAAATCGATTGAGTAATAGCTCAACTCGCATCGCATCATTGTACGGTTTCGCTACTACTAACCAAGTAGAATTTTAGAAAAATATTAGACATAGAAACAAGCAACTGCATTGATACCTTTACGTCTGTTCATGCGTATGCATAAATACATACATATGTATGTATGTATTGCTGGAACCGGTAGGATATACATGCAAATATGTATGTACGAGCAACTGGTTAATTGCTAAGTCGTTAATGAATTGATTAAGGAATTAAAACAAAATATGAGTTTTTGTGCAGTGAAAAATGTATCAAAACCGCCACCGCTATTGTTTGTGTCGCGCGGCCGCAGACAGTTTTTTTTTTGATTAAATCAACACGCGGCGATACGGAAGAAAGACAGTGAAATTGAAACAGATTCCATGTGTGAAAAAGTGAAATTTTAAAATAAATAAATAAGCTTAAAACAAAATGAACCCATAACACTTAAGCACGCTTGTGAAAGAAATTGTTTTCATTTGCATTTACAGTGATTTTCGAGTATTTGAAAAAAAAATTAGAAAAAAATTGTGTGCTAAACGTGCTATTATGTGCACATAGAGCGTGTCATTCCATCCATCTGCTGTTCGAAGGCGACCTAAAACTGTAGATCCATCGATTTGTCGAACAACATCAAAACGCACTCCACAAATATGAGGAAAAGCTCGGCCAAATACCCAGCAAAGGCGTGTAAGCGCCAATTACACTTATGGACAAAATAATAGGTGTAACAAAGTTTTTTTTAATAACATTCAAAAATTTTTAAAAACAAAAGTTTTTTTTATTGTTTTAGTAATTTTTTATTTCATTAAATAAAAATATGTTGAAATTCATTTTACTTTTTACACACAAATGAAAATTTAATTATAACAAAAAATACCATTGGTCAAAATAATAGGTGTGAAATATTATATGACAAAAAACAAAACAAAAAGACAGTTCAACTTAAATTTAACCGCTAGTATTTCAATAACCAGTATATCCTCCATGGTTCTGTATAAGTTTGCCTATTCTATTGGGCATGGATTTTATTAATTTTTGGCAGGTTTCTAAAGGGGTAGCATCCAATATTTCCTTGGTTTTCTGCCACAATTGCTCCTTGTTTTGGAATGCAAAGTCTGCCAGTCTCCTCTTCAAATCACTCCACAAGTTCTCAATAGGATTGAGACCAGGGGATTGACTTGGTCATTGAATACAACTTATGTTTGCATTTCTTAGCCACTCCGACACCAATCTCGAGGTAAGTTTGGGGTCATTATCTTGCTGATAACACCATCTCAAAGGCATGTTTTCTTCTGCATATGGAAGCATAACATTTTGCAAAATATCCCTATACTCAACCGCGGTCATTGTGTCTTTTATCCAAAATAAAGGACCAACACCCTGCCAAGAGAAACATCCCCACACCATAATGTTTCCACCTCCATGCTTAATGATCTTTTTGGTATACTGAGACGCAAATTCTTTGCCTTTCGGGCGGCGTACACTTCTTTTGGAATCATTACCGTATAAATTCATCTTTACTTCGTCACTAAATATAATATTTCGCCACTTTTTTTCTGCAGTAGGACCATACCAATCTCTGTGCTCATTAGCAAATGCTTTTCTTCTCTGTATGTGCACCTTTCGTAGAAGTGGAACTCTTCTAGCTTTTCGTCCTGGTAGATTAGCATCCACTAAGCGCCGTCGTATTGTCCGCGAGCTTATATTCAATCCCATTTCTGCTGCGATTTGTCGCAAAGACACAAAAGTATCCTTTTTGGTCATAAGAACTATACGGCGATCCTCTACCGGGCCCGTCAATCTTGGCCGTCCACGATTATCTTTCTCACACTTCTTTTTTAAAGAGTTCGTAACAAAGTTTTCCAACCGTCCCAATGTATTGGCAATGTAGCGATACGTTTTCCCTTCCGCACGAAGTTTCTTCACCAATTGACGCTCTACTTCGGTGCAGTGGCTATTACGACCCTTTCTAAATAATTATTGAACCAGTCAAAATAATACAAATTGAACAATGCAGCAAAACATACTTGATAACACTTCAAATAATAAGGTATTTTCGAAAAAATGCTGATACACCTATTTTTATGGCCAAGCGAATTCAATCAAACAATCATTACTTTCCAATAACACGCAAAATTACCAATTGAGTCGCAAAAATGTTTTTTACTTACGTTCTAGTTTCCCTTTTGTTTCATTAAAATGTAGCGGTATCAAAAATAAATAACAGTTATTACACTATTGGGCGTAAATCAGTACAGATTCAGCACACACCTATTATTTTGTCCACAAGTGTATATATATATATAACCTTCTAGGGTCCATAGAAAACCTCCAGAAAAGCCTAAAAATTAATAAAAAAAATGTCGCGACCGTATTTGCCTATTGCACTGAAGTGTCGTTCAAAATAAGTGAATAGCGTTGAGTAGCAGAGACAGAAGAGGCAAAAAATTTTCAGAACAAACCATCAAATAGCCAGTCGAAACGGCGCTATGTGAATTTACATGCATATAACAATGCACAGAAAACATAATTTTTATATTGTATTATAAACATAATTTATGGCTTGGAGTGAGTTCAATCATTATCTGCTATATAGGTAGAGTTTCTCTCTCGCTTCTTCCCATAAGCACCACTATCACATCAGTAAAGTTGTCTGTGTTGTTGTAACTTCCCATCAGTAAAGTGGCCTGTGTTATTGTAATTTTATTTATAAAACCCTCGCTTTACTAGCCTCCATTGCAATTCAGTACGCTGGGAGTAAATACCGTCTTTGGCCCCAAACGGATTCTATTGAATGACTACAACAAGCAGACGCACACCCGCTCAACCATCTGTTTTAATGGTGGTGCCTTGGGCGGCTTGTTTTCTTATCAATGTGATCGGAATATTTGGCCACCGAACGTTGTCCAGATGCACCACCAAACGTAGAACTTACTTTCCTTTTTCGCTCATCCCAAGCACCCAGTGGCCAGCAGCTCTTGTCACTGGAAAATGTAAAACCAGTCAGATGACATACTAAGTGTAACCACTTTTTTTCTTTTTTCCATTATTAAGCTAAATTACCTTTGTTATACTTCCTCTTTCCAAGCTTACTTTCGTTAATCTGCACGATCTTTCCAATTTCGGCATTTCTCCTATGAATCCCTTGTTGACCTATATAAATTCCCTACAGTAGCTATACTAGGCAGAAGCTGTTCTGGCTGAAATCAGGCACCTATCCCTTACAAAGTACACCCGCTGTAAAGTTTCATAGAGCGGTCGGTTTCATAGAGAGACAAAATCGTGCATACTCGAACCACTTCACTATGGCTCGGGAGATTCGTGTTATCGATCTACTCTAACCGCGGGAGTACACAATAAAGCTTACCTTGATATACTATATTTCATTGTTTACCTTATGCACCACACACAACTTAGCTTGGTTAAAAGACCAACCTCTTCGGGAAACTAGATTCACTTTACATGCGTTCCTAACTTTTCCGAAACGTTGGTTGATGCAAGAGTTGTCGTCATCTTTAATATTCAGTGTTTTTCATATTTATTTTTTAACACAAAAGCTATTTAACACAAAATTAATTTAAGACTTGAAGTGGTTGAAGTGCTGATTATCCAAGAATCCAACTAGCGTTTCCGCATCATTTGGTTGCCGCCTCCTCGCTACCAACCTCTTGTACCGGTTATTCCTTCACCACTATAGTCAGTCTGTGAGATTAAGAAATTTTATGATGTTGTTTACCTCTATACCAGCCGGTTATTCGAGGTTTTCAAAACGCCATTTACCAAGGCTTAAAATCCTCACCTTTCATAGGGCAGAACATTCACAAATGAAGTGGAAAATAGTATCCTCTTTTTCTGGTTGTTTACAACTCTGACAGGATATACCCCCCATTTTGGCTGCTTGTTCTACTTTCTGGTCTATAGTTATCGCTGCCGTGAGTATGCAGGCATCCCCTTCATTTCATATTGGTCCATGTTGACATTTGTTTGTGGTTATAGGTGTGCCATAACTTTCTTGTGACTTTGCATGTCGTCTGAACTATCCTTCGACAATCCGCGATTCGAAGGTATTTTGAGGAAATTGTATTCTTTACAACCAGTGGTGCGAATTCCAACTCTATATGAATGCTATTAATAGCAGATCTCCCTCCTTTCGTCTGATTTTTCGTTTCCTTCAATGCTCCGCTGTTCCGGGACCGAGATTAGGGCAAGGTGGTAAAGCTAGATTCAACGTACGTACCAACAAATTTGTTTGAATTATGAGGCTCTTTCAGCAAATTAGTCATAAATATATTAAAATGGATTTTAAAGTAAAATATTATATTAAAATCAAAATAAAAATATAAAAACAGAATTTTGAATATTTTAAAGTAAAATGAAAAAAATATGTTTACCTAAAAAAAACAAAAAGAAATAAAAAAAATCTTCTAAGCATGCATAAAAATATAAAAATAAATATTTAAAAAAACATTGCCACAATCGCAACAAGATCTGGATAAACACTTGACTGCGATTTACGAAAAAAACCTCAAATTCTGAGCATACATTTTTTATTATTATGCAAAAACAACGACAGATTCATATAAAAGCCAACAAAGCTGCGTAACAAAACTTTTTATATCGATTTCCGTTTTCGATTTATCCAGTTTCAAAAGCTAAAAATCGTAGAGCAATTTACTCAAAGATAGGGAAGCGTTTTTTCCCCCATTTTTATAAAGTGATATATTAAAAACAAATTTTGTTCGGCCAAGAAGAAAAAAAAAGCTTTTCTCCCCCCTCGTTCACTCCTCTCCGGAGCATAGGGCATAGGTCGACAAGACTCTTCCATCGTACACGGTTCTTCAGCTGTTGGTTTTGCATCGTGCCATGAGATGTCGGCTTCTGCTAGTTCGCGCAGCATCGACCTTCTCCAAGTGTTTTTTGGTCGACCGCGATCACTGTTCCCTTGCGGGTTCCAGTCCAGTGCAATTCTCGTGATTCTATCTGGTGGTTTTCTCAATGTGTGATCTATCCATCGCCAGTTTTTGCGTTTGATTTGCCTAGGGGTTCCTCATTCGTTAATCTCCACAGTGCGCCGGTGCTGATGTTGCTCGCCCACAATGCGGAGGCATTTGTTGATGAAGGATTGTAGCCTCTGTGTGATGGTGTTGGAGACCAGCCATGTTTCTCTTCCGTATAACAATACTGACTTTACGCATGAGCCGCATATTCGTAGTTTAGTGCGCCTGAAGATTTGCGAACTCCCCCATACTGTATGCATTCGCCCGAATGCCGCCCATGCCTTGTTTAGCCTGCAGTTGACATCTTCATCTGCTCCACCATCTTCCACTCTACGTTTTATGGGAAATTTTCGAATGTATTCAAAAACTAATTTCTAAAAACAATTCATAGTCTGCCGTCGTATCGAAATTGTTTCCTTTTGTGATCGAAATAATTTTTTTTTTTGTCTGCTAAACATCGTTGATTTCCGTAGAATATGGTGTTGTTCATAGTTTATTTTTTGTGTCTTCAATACAAGAATGAGTCAATAGAGATCTCAGAACAACTGAATTTGCTACTTCCAATTCAATATTTTTCTTGTCAAGAAGCATTTTTCAAATGTGCACAACTTAATCTCTTAGCTGCGCTGTTTAACACTTTTGTAATGGCAGCTTTTAGAAAAATGAGGTAAAAAAGTGAATTTGTGTGTTTTGGGCGCCATCATTTAGAGCCACTGACCACCGGTTTTCTGTCATTTTGAAGCAGTCGCAGAGGTGCAAGGGCTCATAACAAACTATTATAATATTTTAAAACTCTCGGGAAATAGTGTTATTTAAAGATCGCATAGTCGCGCTAGCTACTATCCATGGAACGGAGGCCCTCGAGCGAGCTCCTAAGGCTAACAAAACCTAGCCGAGCATTATACGTTGGGGGTTTATAGGTTGAAACTTAGCATTACTTCGAGCCGCTTTTGCGCCAGCCGTCTGGAGGATAACACTTTTTTGCTATCTTAAAATCTTTCTAAGCTCTCGGCCCGACATATTGAAAAGTTAGTTGATTATTGCCGTAAAATTTGCAGTTCAGTTTAAAGGCCAGCTGGTTTTGCTAACCGATTTAACCCGCTTTGAAAATATTTGCACGAAATTGTACATTTTCATTCCTTTTCTGTAGTTTCGAGACTAGCAAATTTAATCTTTGTTAGGCAGTTGAGCGAAAAGAAAGAGGTAGAGGTAGAGGACACTTTAAAGCTAGAAATGGCTTATCTGGTGGATTAATAAAGCTCACTTTATTAGTTAGGAAGAAATAGAGCCTTAAATTAATACATTTAATATTTGGTTTTCTAACAAAGCAAAATTGTATTATTAACCACACGAATCGCTTGGATCAATTTAAAACAAAGTTTCGGCAAGAGGGTGAAGTGCTCGAAATTTCTAATCATTTTCTAGAAGTGGTGCTCAATTTGTGAATAATTATCTAACTAAGTATACCCAAAACTCGGAATTATGCTTTCAAGATTAAAATTACGCCATTTTTTTTGCTATGCATTTATCGCTAAATATTCTGAAATATGCCCTAACAAATGAGGCTTATTCTCTTTGCCTTGTATTGGTAAGATTCAAATACAAATTCATGCACTTGCATTTATTGCCTTCATCTAGTGATAACTTTTGCGTACACATATACATACCAGCTGATCATGCAAAAGATTATAAGAATTTATGATGCACACATATTCACATATGTACTAAATATGTATGAAATAAGCTAAATTTTATGTATTTTTCTTCCACTAAAGTTTTTTTTTTCGGCCTACTGTTGCTCTAATATAAATCAGCTGATTATCAACGGAAATATTTGCTTGATATTTCCAGCGAACCATCGGTAAATTGCATAGAGGCAAATATAAGTAGAAGCGGTAGTTTAGTGCAACGTTTAATCAAATTAAGGGTTGCCAGACTTGCTGATTTGATCAGTACAGTACTGATATTCGAATTGTAGTACTAATTTTTTTTTTCATGCCATAAAACAGTGCGCTAATTTCCTGAGTTTACAAACAAAATTACTTATTTTTACTGAATTAAAAAAATTTGCGCAGTAGAAAAAAATTCTATAAAATTTATTAATTTATTAAAATTCTATTAAATCTTTTAAGGAAAATGAGTGAAATTTATAAATAGTTGTTCATTTCCGTAATTTGAAAAATTTTTAACTTTTATTTTTTCAATGTTTCTCACTCAAATGCAGTAACTGAAGCAATGTTTGGTTTGGTGCTCATTTTCGGGGGCAAAGAATGAAATCGATTTCTTATTAAAACTGTGGAAAGCGAAATATATATAAAATATAATTTTACGACTTCCTAAAAGGTGAAAACGGAAAAATCTCATAAGTGCCATCCAAACGTGTGATAAATATTGGATAAGACAAAGGAAAAAATTGCTTAAAAATAATTTGTATGTATACATGTCTGAAAAAGAAATTTAAGGGGTTAGGCGTAGTCAGAGGCCCGAAAAATTGATGATTTTCAATAATTTTTGTTGTTCCTAGCCAATTACTTTATTTCACAAAAACAAAAACATAGCATTAATACATCATGTTTCGTCTTGACTTTAGCAAAGTTTCAACCAAAAAAATAATAATTGTAAAAGTTTGTGTAGAGCCCGTTTCTCCAGAAGTCCTTTGCGGTGTTCATCACAAGTCCTTGGAGATTCATCTAAAATCAATAGGACAAGAGAAATTATTTTTATTAATAAATAAAGTAAAATAAGCAATATGGCGGCCGAAGGAAATATTTTTCAGATTTTCAAGAAAAAACCCGACAATTGTTTAAAAAAATCCAAATTTTTGAGAAAAAATCCTGCGATCAGACACTTGTTTTTTTTATATTTTTCAAAAGCAGTATAAATTTTACCAAACGGTTTTTAAGTTACAGTGATCACCAGTTCAAAAAACACAGTTTTGAGAAAAACGCATTTAAAGTTTTGCTATCTGCTCCGGAGCGCCCAAGCGCCCCTTGTTAATTGTTGAGTAAATCGAAAAGTATTTGTCAGATTGATTACAAATTTTCACACAATATTTTTAAGATATTACACTATAAGAAAATGCAAAAACAAAATTCAATTTTTTGAAAATTCTGTCTACCCCCAACCTCTTAATTAATTTTGAATTTTAAAACCCTTGAATTTAAATAATTAATTTTTGCTACTCAAATGAATAATTTTGTCGTTTATTAATTTAAATATAAATGTGCTGAAAAGTACTGATTTTGGTGAATGGATAACTCACGATCAATCGATTTATTACAAAAAAGAACAATCTGGCAACCCTACACAAAGTACTGATTTTGATGAATAGAAAACTCATAATGAATTGATTTATTAAAAAATAAAAATGATTGATTTATTACAAAAAAAAACAATCTGGCAACACTTAAAAAATCTGGCAACCCTACACAAAGTACTGATTTTGATGAATAGAAAACTCATAATGAATTTATTTATTAAAAAATAAAAATAAAAAATCTGGCAACCCCTAAAAAAATCTGGCAACCCTACTCATATTGATTGTTAACAAGAAAGCCCTACACACAATTTGGACACTACTAAAAAATTTTGTTTCAACTCCAAAAATGGTTTAATGTTTTATGCCTTTAAGCTTGTAGAGCATAAAGAGATTACACCACACCAGAAGTCGGGTGCCTATTAATGGATTTGATGACTTTTTTTGTTTTCTTTTGCTGAAAGGCAAATGCCTAGGAATTGTTTTCAGAGGGTTTATTTAATACTAACTGAAGTGTGAAACAATTTTTGTTTATTCTGACGTTAAAGCGCGGCGACAGTGGCAAACCGCTTAGGTCACTTGACACTACGACAAAATCCAGAAATGAATCTTTCACAAAATTTTTCCCCCAACAGAGGATTAAAGGAATGTTGATTTTAAAACTTCAAGCCAAAACAATTTTTTTTTCTTAATTCTATAGCGATCCAGAGATGTTAGTACTAAAAAGGTCGAAATTTTGAATTGCTTAGAAAGGCCAATAGTGGCCAAATGACGTACATTTTGTGCGTTTTAATAATTTATTTATATGTTGTGATTTTGTTAAATTAAAGTAACATACAAAAGTGAGAAATGAATTTATTAGTCAGTACAAAAATTTTGACATTTGAATATAAAGGGTTTTCCAATAAGAGGTGTTATTTTGATATTCAAAGAAAAAAGCTATTTTTTAATATAAATGATGTTTATTTCATTATAAAGAGGAAGGCATGCCGTTAATAGTGGAATATTACATCACTCAAATGACTACCACAACCACGCTTACAGGACAATATCCTTTTCATGAAATTTTCCATAACCGAATTGCAAAGTGACTGCCCTATGTCCTCGATAGCCTCTCGAATTCCATCTTTGAAGTCTTGAATCGACCCTGGGCTGTTGGAATATACCTTCTTTTTCACGTGACCCCAAAGAAAAAAGTCACAAGGTGTTAAATCACAAGATCTCAGTGGCCAATTGTGATCACCTCTTCGAGAGATAACATGGTCCATAAACTTTCCCGTAAAAGATCAATGGTTTCGTTGCTTGTGTGGCACGAAGCGCCGTCTTGTTGAAAATAAACGTTATTCAGATCAATACCATCCAATTCCGGACATAAAAAGTCGTTAACCATTTCTCCATTCACGAATAACACCTGTTATTGGAAAACCCTATATAAAGGGTCTTTCAAAGGTGGCGCCTAGATGTCAGTAGTGCATAATTTCTAGACGCTACCATTTTTTATGTCATATTTGACTTTTGTCAAGTAGATAAGATTAGATTAGATTTGTGGGAGGTTGGGCAAGTCCAAGCACTCAGCCAGAAGACCAATTTACTACACCCGGATAGATTTCAGTAGAAAGAAAAGAGATAGGAAAGATAAAATTTGGGTGGTAAGACGGAAAAATTAGTTCACTCTTCTCACTGATGAATCTTAAGAGATCCGGAAGAGGAAGAATATAAACTTTATCCATACTCAGTGTATCGAAACCCAATATCTTAAGTCTTTTTCAAGTAGACAGCTGCATATTATCACATGAATACAATTTCACTGAAGTACAATTTCACGCAAAAGAAAAACGCATTGGAAATATTGAAACTTAATTCGATCTTTAAGAACATCATCATCATCATCAAGTAGCAATTACAGCTCAGGGTGCGCTTTAGCTTCGTCCACAATCCTCTTCCAATCTTCATGATTCACAGCAATAGACTTCCAGTTCCTAACACGTAGCTTTTCCAGGTCGGGTACGACTTGGTTAAGCCAGGTTAACCCTGGAGGTAGTAGGGCCCTGGTCGTTAGTAAGTTTGTTGTTAAAAAGGATGTTTGGGGGCGGCTATCCTGTGTGTGCTAACCATCGAAGACTTTTGCATTTAAAGTGTTTAACGACATCTTCTCCCCCGCCATAAGTTCAGCAATTCATCGTTGCAGTGTATGGGGCCAACCACCCTTCGGAGCGCTTCTCGCTCGAAACTCTTAAGCTTCTTTCGCATTTGCTTGTCATTGTACAGCAATCGTAGCCGTACGATAGCACCGGCAGTATTAATAACTGGTAGTGACGGAGTTTACATTCATATTTAATCACAAAATAGCGGCCTCGGTAGTCTAGCGTAAGTGCACTAGTCTGGCATCCCAGAGATTGTGGGTTCGAATTCCACGTATAGCACGGTCCTCACACTTTTCCAAACTTACCCGGGTTCTAAAAAAAAGGTCTCATTCCTCAAACCCAAAAGCTTATAGTCAGCACATTATTTGCATTGTGGCTGCTAAAAACACGCAAAAAACAAACAGTTACACATTGCATCAGTGGCGCTAGCAAGAGGAAGCGGGCTACCGCGGTAATAGCGCAGACACACCAAATTTTGCGAAGTCCTCAACCATCTGTGCGTTCCTTCTGCCAGAAAACTGTGAAACACAGATGGCGCTCCAAGCAGTAAGAAAGCGTGTTTTCTAAGCAACGACAGGTGGACTTTCCCACTACTTAGGACTGATAGCGGCAGGCTAATAACCTACCCTGCCAGAAATCAAACAGATTAACGAAACCAATGCAAGACAAGTCTTGTCGAGGCCCAATGCTCTCGAGAGGAGTGAACAAGGAAAAAAATCCCAAAATTCGTGATCTATTTGGTGGAAATAATCGCTCTAATGAGTCGCCAATTCAAAGTTTGGTGAAAAAATTTCAAGAAACTGGTTCTGTCGGGGGTAGAAAAAGGTTTGGCAAACCAAAAACTGAACATTCTGTTGCTGCGGCACCTTCTCGAGCTCCTACTCCAGTTGAGGACGTTTGAATATGTTCCATTAAAAATGTGATCTAGTGGTAAGACGGACACACACATATACTAACATACTTCCGTTGCTCTAACATTAGAGAGATCAGAAGGTTAGACGGATAAAATTATTGTGTATTCAGAAAAGCTTTGTTTATAGATTAACTGCTCAGGGTATGCACATGAAAACGTAAATATTTGCGGCTTATTAATTTTTCATAGTATGCGAAAATAATCAAAAGTAGGTATGCGTACATGTAAGACATTTCATGACAGCTGATCTGCCATTCTGTAATGCGAATTATAAACCAAAGGAAGCGGCTGTTACGCCTAAGCTATGCTTTTAATTCCAAAATCAATCTCATTACTTCGTAATCACACGTTTTGTGCATACAACAGTGCCAGCTACAAAAATACAAATATACCTACAACATATCTGTATAATATTTTAGAAAAAATTATTCCACCAACGTTAAGTAACAATTTGTTGCACAATCGATAGACGGAAACCTTGGCCACACCCGCTTCACAACTTTCATTCTCTATGGCACGGCAACAGCTATTAAGTTCAGCGAAGTGTAAAAAATTACATACAAACATACTTATATATGTATGTATGTGTGTGTGTATGTATGTCTACAAAAGTATTCTGTCAGTAGAACAGCAGCGCACCACTAATTTCCTTCAATTATAAATTGGCGAATTTCGCTACACGCTGCCCTTCTTTTGCTCTCTACTTAAGTTATTTTTAAATAAATAAATAAATAAAAAATAGAGCCAGAGAGCCAAACGAAGGAACTCGTAAGTGTTCACACTAAAAATAGTTAAAAAAAAAATAAAAAATTTGAAAAAATTAAATATAAAAATTTGAAGATTATTCCAACATTTACAATGTAGTAGGGATGTATGCGAAAACACGCACACACACAAATACCCGCGCGCAAATGCGCACAGAACTCAATTTACACACTAATACACACAGTGGCAGGCAGGCGAGTGCGGATCGTAAGCGATCGCATGCAAATAAATTCGACGAAAAAATGCCAAAAATATAAAAGAACAGCCGCAACGCTGCGAAAATAAAGGAACAAAGTTTTAATAATATAAGAGTAATACAAACAACAACAACAACCACAAGCGCAGTAGCGGCGACAACATACGAGTATATTTATGTACATGCAAACACACTTACATGCATATGTATGTGTGTGTGTGTGTAGCTACTGCTACATATTTAGTACAACAACAACATTATGCGATTGCCTTGCGCTCTTATGGGTCGTAAAGTTGACCTTCAAACAGCAACATTTGCCGAAAACAAAAATTCGCAACATTTTTTTATTTGAATTTGATTTTTATTTTTTACCTTTTTTTTGGTTTCATTATCTTTTCGCTTTCTGGGCTTGCCTTTTAGTTGTGCTTTTGCAGCGCGTCAACGGCAGCGGCAGCGACAGTCGCAGTAGTGCTCGTTTTATGTTTTGTGCACTTTTTCGTTTTCATTTCTGTACTATTCACCATTGTCTCGGGCTTCGCCCAGTTTGGACGTTTTCGTTCCATTTCGCTCATTTGTCCGTTTTACACGATCACTTGATTGCGCCTGTTTGTTGTTGTTACTGATTTGTTTTTTTTTTTTTGTTTCTTATTTTTTGTTTGTGTGTTTTTTGTTGTTGGTGTTGTTTTGAGTGTTATTAGTAGGTACTCAACAATTCGTTGTCGAATTTGCAAGCACAATAAGAAAAGCACCAAAGCTGTTTGATTTTACTGCCCTGCTGCACTGGCCGACTTCCTTATGATGCAAACACATAGAAATGTTCGTACATACATACATACATCCCGGCATCACAGTTAGCTGTGCCTATGTGTGTATGTATGCAGTGCACAGCTGCGTATAGCGATCTTCATCACGCATCTAATGCGATCGATGCGAGTGTTGTTGATGGTTTTGTGCGGCGGTTGTGCGAGAGGAAGGAGCGTATCTTGTCTATGGTGGTGTTGGTGTTGATTTCGAAACTCATCAGTCAACTTATTGCACTAAAATGATCTAATGGTTGAGAGTGTGCGATTAGCTAAGTGAGTGGGAAACAGTGATCTACATACTTGTATGTATGTAAGTACGTAGTTATTGGTCGTCGAAGCGATGGGCTAATCAATAGTTGAAGTATCGATACACATCCAGACATATGTACATACCTGCATCAGCACATGCATAACTTGTTTCAAACGAACAGTTCAATATTGTTTCAGAAGCATCCACTAGTCGACTGCGAACACATACGCAATTTTATGTAAGATCAAATTCATCCAACTTATCTCTGGTTCGATTTGAAGGCGGATTAAATTTAGAAGCTAATTTTGTTCAATTTTAGATTAGAAACCTTTTGAGATTATAAAGATAAGTAGTTGGTTTTTAGATGTTATTTGATAGATAAAAATAGTTTTTTGATCGGTTGCGTAGTTTTCGTTTGACGTTAATTGAAAAATGGACAACATTTTCGTCATATTTTGCTTTTTTATTTCCGCAAAGGGAAAACCGCATCGAGAGCTTATAAAAAGTTATGTGCTGTTTATGGAGACGAGGAAATATAAAATACCCAGAGCTCAACTCCCCTCGATGGGGGGCGCTCCGCTGGTGCTTTCTGACAAGCTGAAGTACCTAGATCTAATCCTTGACAGTAAGCTAACGTGGAAGCCCAACATTGAGGAGAGAGTTAGGAAGGCAACAATCGCCTTGTATGGGTGCAAGGGCGCAATTGGCAAAAGATGGGGCCTCTCGCATAGAGTTGTATTCTGGCTCTATAATACCATAACAAAGCCAATCTTGTTATATGGAGTCATTGTCTGGTGGAACTCACTGGAGACGACATCAGTTAAAAAGCTAGAGAGAGTCCAAAGGTCTGCACTCATTGGAATCAGTGGAGCGCTTCGAACTACTCCTACTCTGGCGCTTAATGTAATGTTAAATGTGGTACCTATAGACATCGCAGGCAGAATTGCCGCTGGTCGTACCGCAATCAGACTGAGGGGCTTGGGCTATAAGCTCAACCTCACATATGGGCACTCAAGCATCCTCAGAAACTTTGAGTTCATCCCCTCGTCGACGGGTCAGTGTGTGCCCTCGTTAAGTCCAAGCGGAACTTTCTCCACCCATATTCCACCAAGGCAGAAGTGGACCGGGGGCAACACTTGGGGGCAGGGCCTCGTTAACCTGTTCACGGATGGCTCGAAGCTGTACGGTAGGGTTGGAGGAGGAGTATTATGCAAAGAGCTCCCCATCAAACTCAAATTCAGGCTACCTGATCACTTCAGTGTGTTCCAAGCAGAGGTGGCCACAATTACAGAGGCAGCTAACTGGCTACTTACTTGCGTAATAACTGTTAAGAAGGTAAATATTTACTCCGATAGCCAAGCGGCTATTAGGGCCCTAGGCTCTATTATGGTGCATTCGAAGCTGGTCAGGGAATGCCTGGTCTCACTCTCGATTGCATCAGAATTCTTCGACGTAAAGATAATTTGGGTACCTGGGCACAGTGATATTGCAGGAAACTGCGTAGGCGACGAGCTGGCCAGACAAGGTACCTGTGAGGTATTACTTCGGAATTACTTCGAGTCCTTTTTGCGTCAGCTGTATGGAGGATGAGGTGGAATCATCTTAGCACCTGCTCCTTAGCTGCCCAGCTTTCGCTGGACTAAGATTCAAGCATCTTGGCGCTCACTTCTTTTCTGCGCCTGCTGATATAGCAGGTGTTGATAACAAAAATCTGATGAACTTCATCAGCAGCATAAAGAGGTTAACACAACCGCAGACTAGTCACCGTTCGTAGTCCACAAACACTCACCATTCCCCAACTCTTCCCTTTCTCCCCTTTTTTCCTTCACCCTCTTGCAATGGTATCCCAAAGGATGAACCAAACTTTTTCGTCCAAGTGGGCCCTACTCTCTGGGCAACAATCACTACCAAACCTAACCTTATGGAGACGAAGCTTTAAAAGAACGGCAGTGTTAAAATTGACCTTTGGTTTGCCAAATTTCGTTCTGGTGATTTTTCACTCAAATTTGAAAAACGCTCTAGTCGTCCAGTTGTAGTTGATGACGCCCTAATCAAAGCAATAATCGAGGAGGAGCTTCATATATCACATACATGCATTAAAAATCACTTAAAACAACTTGGCTATGTTCAAAAACTCGATTTACGGGTTCCTCACGAACTGAAAAAAACGCAGTCAACGCAATTATTTGCTAAAGAAACGTAATGAAAATGATCCATTTTTAAAACGACTGATAACTGGCGATGAAAAATTGGTTGTTTACAATATTAAGCATAAAAGAACGTGGAGCGGGCCAGGTGGACCAACTGAGGCAACATCAAAAGCTGATATTCATCAAAAGAAGGTTTTGTTATCAGTTGGGTGGGAGTTGTCTACTTTCAACTCTTACCACCCAACCGAACGATCACCTCTGATGTCTACATTGAACAACTAACGAAATTAAACAATGCAGTTGAAGAAAAGCGGCCCGAATTGGCAAATCGAAAATGTATTGACAATGTGGCCTTACCACACACATCTTTGGCCACTCGAAAAAAATTATTGGAGATTAGTTGGGATGTTTTGCCACATCCGCCATATTGTCCTTACCTTGCACCATCTGATTACTTTTTGTTTCGATCTTTACAAAACTCCTTGAATGGTAAAAATTTGAATAATGATGATGATGACAAATCGTACCTGATTCAGTTTTATGCTAATCAAAACCAGAAATTTTTTGAACGTGGGATTTTGATGCTGCCTGAAAAATGGCAAAAGGTCATTGTTCAAAATGGGCAATACATAACAGAATAAAGTTATTTAGTTCCATAAAAAAATTGTCTCTGATTTTCTAAAAAAAAATCCGCAATTACTTAGTTGCCAACCCCATAGTTGGAACGTTTAGAGATACGTTTTCAGTTTACTTGGCGCGTTAGAAACAAATTTTGTAAGATATTGCATGCCGATCATCTGGTATAAGTTCCAAGACACGCTCGAGATCATTATTAATTGGATAAATAAGCTAATATTTAGCTATAAATTAAGTTTATTTGCACAACAGACAGCCTAAAAAGGAATGTTTAATTACATAATTACACTCGAAGCTCAATTCTTACACGTAATGAAGGCCAGGCTCACTGCAAGTTTCGTGGTTGATGCAAGTACTGCGATTGAAGCGCCGCTCTAACATTTTTGTAGACGAATTTATCTTTTGCCCTTAAAATAGGCCTCAATTTCTCCGATAACCTCTTCATTAAACTTCTTACCGGCAAGCATTTTGTTAGGTCTGACGAATCCAGTGGTCGCGGGATCGAAAAATGTCTGTTTTTTATTTTATTGTAAGCGTCTATTTGCCATTATGAGAGCACAGCATGCAAAAGTTGACGTAAAACTGTAATTTCGTTAGCAAATAAGTTAGACGGTGCTTCCCCTAAATTCATTCAGCTGATTCATTTAAAAAAATATCATTACTAGAATGACATCGACGGTGCTTCCCCGAGCTTTATTCTCAGGTAAAAAGAGCAAAAGAGAAAGACAAACAAAACAAAAAGTGGTGCAAGTATCGAGGTAAACATTTTCTAATGTCGCAAGGAAAAACTATGACGCAAATATCGAGGTGTGCAATATCTACAGTATGTGCAAAATAAAATGGCACCATATTTTACTCAAAATTTACTCATTTCACGATCAGCTTATTTTCGAGTTCAGCTGTTCGATATCAAAATTCGAAATTTTCTTTTGACAAGATAAACGAAACATTTAACTAGTAAAATTAAGATTTTATAACGTGATTATAATAATGATTTATTAATCGGTCATCGCTGAATTTATCACTGGAACATATGGACCCTTCTTGTATGCTGAAAAGAATTGAGAATGTGTGGCCAAGATCAGACCATTAACCGAATATCAACGAATTTGAAAGAATCTGCTGATTGGTCAACGTCACATGGATCATGACAACGATGGCCAAAATCGGTACTCTATCAACCTTGCCCTTCTTGGTAGTGTTAAAGATTGAGAGTTTATATGGAGATAAGTTATGTTGGGTAAACTTGACTAGCCAACACTAACCTTACATAGAGCAAAACTGGTCCCTAGTCAAATCAAGCGATAGTGCAGATGTGTACGCTTTAGATTCCGTAAAGCATTAATTCACTGGTGTTCATGGAAAATAAAAGCAGAAGCAAAACAGCTAAGTCATGATTGGCTAAATTGTAGGCAGTGACATGTTTCAGGTAAACTTTTGCAGTGCCTTCGTTGCATACTGTGGATGCTTCACTTTGCACCAGATCAAGTTTTGCTGGCTGAGATGATGTGGGGCAGTTACTATATCAACCGCCTTAGCCGAGTGGGTTGGTGCGGGACTACATGAAACAGCAAAATGATAGAAAAAGATTTTTCTAATAGCGATCGCCCCTCGACAGACAATGAATGGTAGGCTTGCCGAGTGTATTTCTGTCATAAAAAAGATCCTCTTAAAACTACTTGCCGTTCGGAGTCGGCTTAAAATTGTAGGTCCTTCCATTTGTGGAACAACATCAGGACGCTCGCCACAAATATGAGGAAGATCTCGGGCGGGCAAACACCCAAGAGAAGTGTACGCGCCAATTATTTATTTAATACAGAAATGAAAATAGGTCGGTCAATGTACATATGTATGCTGATAATGCATTTTTGTAATAGCTTCATAGGGATTGATAAAGTAACAAATGGTAGATCCTCAATATATTTTTCAAATTTATTTGGTCAGTCAACATCTCATCGTTCACCATTTTTGATGCAAAGTGATCATTATGAGCATTTATAGGCAAATAAGTATGAAAACGCCGAGTTTTCTTTAACTTGTAAGAAAATTAGCGATGATAAAAAAATGTTTAGTTAAATAAAAATCCAGTAGAAAAATGTTTTGACAGCCTTTTAGAAAGAAAAAGTAAGCCACGTAAAACCCAGGTAATACCACAACTTATGGCAATTTCGGCAGCGGACCTTCAAGAAAAGCAAAAAATTATATACCCGATAACTCTCAACAGTCATTTTATAATATCAAAAAAACAGGGCAAACAGCAAAAAAAAAAAAACGATTTGACCATTCCCTTAAGCGACTGATCTTCACTGTAACAATGCGCCCAACAGTCAATACATTACGCGCAGCTGCTGACGTAGATTCAGGCATGCACAAGTACAAGCAAACGTCAGCTCATTGCCAATTTTTGGCAAAGGCCCCAACAACGTAGGTACCTATACTACATATCGCCGCAGATGGGCTTACGGCTGCCTGCCTACCTACCTAAACAACGCGAGAGCTTAGCTGTCGCTATATGTTCGTGTGCTTGTATGTGGTCGCTGTCGCCCTAACTATCTAAGTATTACGACGTCGTCGTTGTCGTCGCCAGCGCCATTGTCAACGCCTTCCGTTGCGGCGTCGACGCCACGCTATCGATCGTTGTTTGCAGAATTTCATTTTCGCATGTGGCCCACACATTGTTACCATCAGCCGATGCTCTATGTATGTATGCGTGTATTTATGTAGCGTGTAAGCTCCGTGTGTACATACATACATACATACAAACATACAAACCTGTGTATGACTCTGCGTATAGTTTGCTGGTAGGTAGGTAGGTAGGTAAGTACCTACGCTGCTCCTCCACAGCGCCCACTGCGTCGCTCGCAATTTTTTATGAGCTTTTTGGTTTTTTGTTTGCTTTTTTCTACTTTTTATTACTATTTTTGCTCATTTCATGTTAGTCGGTATTTTGGGTTTTGGATTTGGTTCGCCGCTGTGCTGTTTATGTCTGCTATAGTGTGTGCGTGTAGGGGTATATATGCATGGGTGTGTGGATGTTTTCTGCGATCGGTATCAAGGTTTTTGGCAATTCAGTTCGCGGTTGCGACTTTAGTCGGTTGGTAGGTTGTGCCGTGCTGTGTTGTCGTCGTCGTCGTCGTCGTGATCATTTCATTGTCGTCATCGCAGATCAACATTGCGATTATCAATCGTCTTCTATTTCATATGCAAGCAACAAAAGCAAAAAACGTAAAACAATAATAATGCAGCATAAACTTTAATTTATTTTAAATACAAAATATTTGTATATTTATCACAAGTTTTGCTTTGCTAAAAAGCTTCGTATTATTGCAATATATATTTTGTGCAAAAAAAAAAACAAAACCTACAACAGCAACAACAACAAGACCAAAGCAAGCAAGTGAGTGGCTCGGTGAATACAAGTGTGACAAGATCACTGCAAGGCGCTGATCAACGCTCGTCTTTATGCGCGCGCGTGTGTGTGTGTGTGTGTGTGTGGGTATACGCCAGCCTGCTGGGATAATAGTGTCTGTGCGAGCTCACGCGCTACTCCAAAACTGCTGAAGCGCTGCGTTGCGTTCATCAATGCGAATTCAAATTCATTTTCAATCCGTTGCGTTGGTGCATGGGTATGTGTGAGCGCGCGTCTTTGGCCAATTTTTTTTGTCTGCTTCCCCTTCTATGTGTGTGTGTGCAATATGTAAGGGTGCCAAATACTTGTTCTTTTGCGCGCGTGTGTGTGTATGTGTTTCGGGGATATTAATTGCGCCCCTCCACTGGTGCGCGCGTTGTTGTTGTTGCTATTACGTTGCGTTATGTTACGTTAGCATTACTATTCGCCTATGTTTTTGTTGTTGTATTCGATTGTTGTAGTATGAGTTAGTTCAATGTTGTACCCTAGCTAGCTGCTGGCACCTTAAGGCGCTACTTTGTACGTATGTATGTATGCGTGTAGTTGGTTGGCATGCATGTGTTCGCCTATGTTTGTGTGTGCGTGTGGGTGTGTATGTTCGTATGCAGGCATGTAGTAGCAGTCGCGCGGTCTCTTAACCCACAAACCGAAATCGAGACATTGAGACCGAATCATTCGCAAACGTTAGTTACATTTATGTGTTGTAGCGCGCGCGGCTAATACGACGGCAAAGGCAAAGGCAACGAACGCAATCGCCAACGAACGGATACGGATGCGGATGCACATTGATGGCTTTCGATGAAAATTCGCATTTTTTTTTACATATTTACATGTGTTTTTAGGTTTGTGAATTCGCTGCGGAAAAGTGTGGAAAATATTCAAACACACACACACACACACATACAAACTCGACGTGCTTACGGCGGGCAATTAAAAGTGAAAAATCGAATAGATTTATGTGGCTTACAATGCGAAATCGATAGTGTAAATTTGTTACAAAAGTTTTACAAAAACTCAAGCAAGTGATCAAAAACGTGAAAAAACATAGAAATTTGACAATCAACAAAAAAAAAAATAAATAAATTTTAATTTAAAAAATAGATTTACTTTGAAAAGGCAAATTGCGTGCAAAAAATTTAAGCAAAATTCTAGCAAATGTGCATGCATACGCTCACATTTACATATGCAAACAAATATTCAGCAACAAATCAATTTGTGCACAAAGGTTTTTAAGTTTTCCAAAACCTGGAACGAATGCAAACAAAGAATAAATAAGTTTCGGCAGAAATTTAAAAGCGAAATAAATGCAAAAAAATAATAGAAATAAAATTAAAAAAAAAAACTAAAAAACAGGAAATAATAATAATAAAACTATTGTAGATGATTTTTGTTGCCACAAAAAAAAAAAATTTTAACAAAATTTAAAAACTTGTACAATTGCAAAAAAAAGTGCGTAAAAACTTGTATAATTGCAAAAAAAATGAAGGAAATGTATTTAGCAAATGATTTTCGTTTGCGCAAAACTAAGTTGGAACAAAATTTAAAAACTTACGTAAATACAAAAAAAAAAAACAAAAAACAAACAATAAAAAAATACTGCCAATGGTTTTTATTATATTCGATATAAATTCTATCTATAAAAAAAATCTGTATAAAACTGTTAAAGTGTAAAAAACATTTGACTTGTGTGGAAAATCTTTAAAAAATTCAAAGGAAATACAGCTTTGAGCTTTAACCAAATTCGAAAATATAACAATATGAAGAAAATAATGTACTAAAAATTAAGAAAAAAATTACAATTAAATAAATAATCAAATATAATAAAAAATTACAATAACAATATAATAAAAATAATTTAGTAAAAATAATGAAAAAAATTACAATTATGTATGCACATATATCAGGGTGACCAGGCATAAAAAAAAAATTACTCGAAACACATTGAGAGGCCCTTCAAAGCATAGTGCAGATACTATTTAGAAATGCCACGGCGCAGGATTTTCTTTTGCCAAACAAAAGGACACACAAAAATCAAGTACACGCAAGAGCTCAATAATAATAAATAAATATAAATAAATGATGGGCGCATGCACTTCTGCTAGGTGTTTGGCCGAGCTCCTCCTCCTATTGTATATGTGGGTGGTGTGCGTCTTGTTATTGTTCCACAAATGGAGGGATCTACAGGTTTTAAGCGACTCCGAACACGACAAATCGTTTTTTATTAGGCGCTTTTTCATGGCAGAAATGCACTCGGAGGCTTGCCATCGCTTGCCGGGGGGCGACCGCTATTAGAAAAAAAACTTTTTCTTTCTCAATATAAATATCTCGAAATTCACTTAAAAAATTATTCACTCTATTGCCATGACGCTCGGCTCTATGATAGGGTACCGTAAAGTCGTCTTGGCTGAGAGAGCACAGCATCGCTCTTACATGTAAAGTATTTCATTCGCGTTCTATTCAACGATAAGTGCAATCGTTTTGGAATGACAAAGGCCATGAAAAATTTCACGATATATGGGCCGAACAATTATGAGCGAAATTCAAGGGTAGCCTTACGATTCGTCTACTGCATTATTAGGATATTTAGCCTGTAATATCAGCGGAAGAACTGCACTTAGACGAGCTATTTTAGTCATTTATTTGCATATTCTGTGCTGCCTTTTTTATATTTATAGTTATTTGATATAAATAAATCACTCATACAATAATTAAGTTTGAGGTAACCGTAAAGCGTAAAGGCACATTGAATTATGGAGAAAGCTCAGGTATGGTCTGGTTCTTTGTAATGCTGGAGTTAGGCGGTGTTTTTTTTTTTTGTTTTTTTTTTTTTGAATGTTAGAAATAGTTTTACATGGAAAAAATTCACAGGACCGTCAGCAAAACTAATATTGTTCGAAATCAACGCGATCTTTGAACTGCTTCAAACTTGCACTTGTAGCAAAATTCAATGGGCAACAAATCTGCATACCCAAAATTTGTCTCGAATTCTCATTAGAAAACATGAATATATAAATATATATTTTTTTTTGGTCATTCCATGAAAATTGATTTAATTTTTTTTTTTTTTTGTGATAAAAATTTGTGGAATGTTTTTTTTTTGATAAAAAGTTGTTGAAGTTTTGTTTTTGTTTGATAAAAATTTGTTGAATTTTGCTTTTTAAATAAAAACTTGTTTAAAACTTGATGCTGATTGGTTTTTGTTGTAGTTTTTTGTTGTTTTTGTAGAGATTCTTCAAACTCGGACTTTCTTGTTCCAGAAATTTAATGGGCAATAAAACTGCGTACCCAAAATTTGTCTAGAAATTCGGATTTAAAAATTTTAATTTTTTTGTTTTTTTATTATACCAAAATTAAATGGTCAATAATACTGCATACCCAAAATTTTACGTTTTTTATTATTTTTTTTTGTGAAAATTTTTCTTTTTCTTTATTCCTTTTTGTTGACATTTATTGATTTTTTTTTTTAATTTGTACAAAATTTGAAACTTTAAGTTACATGGTTTTTTTGTAGTATAAACTATCATAGCTCTGGGATGGCCTACTTGTTCTCCCGATCTTAACCCAATCGAAAGCCTCAGTCACCGGGCCTTAACCCAATCAGAAACCTGTTTTGTATAGTAGCGCGTAAATTTTAATGGGAAATGGGGCACCAATTTAAATCGCATCCGTGAGTCATAGAAAACGTTTCCAAAGATCAAGATAAATGCTTTATAAGATGAATTACTTCCAGGCGAGTGTCATTAATATTCACAATACTGTAATTTTTAAGAACACAAATAGAAAAGTCGAGTATTGAGCCGCGCCCGAGATATAAGTGGAGCAACCAGCGACATAATTAAAACCATGATCATAGTTGCAATGATTCTTCTTCTTAATTCAGTTAATATAATAAAAAAAATTGAGTTTCGCTCATATTTTTGAAATTTACATGTGATTGAACCACCCTGTATAATTTTTTTTTGTTTTCTTTTATTTTGATTTTAAAATTATACACAGATTTAGATAATTCGGTGTAACACATTTTTTTTTTCAATCTAATTTTTAAAACTATTCATGTTTTCGGATCATCCTGTAGAAGTTACGAGTCTTTTCAATTTCAAAACTCTCTGCCACCCTGCGCACATACATTTTGTTCACTTTATTGCAATTTCAAAGAGATATTTGTGATTGGTCCACCCTGTGCACATAAATGTTGACCTCTTTATTGCGATTTCAGAAAGATTCTTGTGTTTGGCCCACCCTGTGCACATAAATTTCATGCACTTTATGGCAATTTTTGAAAGATACTTTTGATTGGCCCACCCTGTGCACATACATTTTGTTCACTTTATTGCGATTTGAGAAATATACTTGCGTTTGACCATCCCTGTGCACATAAATTTTATGCACTTTATTGAAATTTCAGAAAAATACTTGTGTTTGGTCCACCCTGTGCACATAAATTTTGTTCACTTTATTGCGATTTGAAAAGATACATGTGATTGGCCCCCCTGGCCTTATTGGTTTTATTCTTTTTATTGCGATTTCAGAAAGTTACTTGTGTTTGGTCCACCCTGTGTTTATAGTTTGTTCTCTTAATTGCAATTTTTGAAAGTTACTTCTAATTGGTCCACCCTTTGCATATAAATTTTATTCCCTTTACTGCAATGTCATTCTGAGACACTTGTGCTTGGCTCACCCTGAATAATGTGAATTAATCAACCAATTCGTCCTCTAAACGAAAATCAATAAAATACGTGCAATACAAAAATAAATTATATAATTTAAGAAGTCTTACAAGAGCTGTGTGACAATTTTTTGAACTTAATTTATTTCTTTTTTTTATCAAATTTTCGCAATCTTCGAAAATCACTGTAAATGCAAGCGAATGAAGAAAGAATCTGCCGATTTTTTGTTTTTTTTTGTTTTTGTATTTTTTTTCAAATGAAATGTTAACAAAAATTTATAATTCTCCTTCTACAATTCTAGCAAATAATAGTGCCTTAAAGTTTACTAATTATATTAATTTAAAACAAAAATAAATGCGTGCATAAAAGTGAATAAAACGCCAAACAAAAAAATTAAAACTTCAAAACTCCCCAAAATCACCCAAAAATGCGTTACAAATGAACTACAAAAAGGGGAAAAAGCAAAAACATTAAATCGTGAAAATGTATTGGCCTGAGCAAAGCAAACTTACTGTGAGGTTACAGTAACAGTGTAGAGGAGTGCTCACAAAAAAAAATAAACAAAAAGAAACCAATTATATAACACAAAACACACAAAAATATGCATACACAAACAAAATTCTAAACAAAGTTTTCAAATTATTAAAAAAACAAAAATATTTTAAAAATATATTATTATATAATCGGAAATTCATATCAGACAACATATCACAAAATCGGCTTCAAGAATTCCTCATATTTTTTGAATTGGCTTACCGACACTCCATCACATTGGATTATTTTTAATTGGATTGCATTGGATTTATTTACACTTGAGAACCAGTCAAATTAAAAACCTACACACTGGCTTACAACAGCGACGAAACGACGGTGCAAGAAACCATCTCACAACTGGATTACTACGCCTATTGGCTGACACACTGCTTGGGAAGGTTAGTAAAAAATAATAAAAAACTTCAAAAAAAAAAAAAAAGCAAAATTCACGCAAATTCAACTACTTTGAATTTATGTGTTTTTTTTTGTTTGTTTTTTTCTTTCGGACTGGTGCAGTAAGTGAATTAAAAAACGCTTAGAAAATTCCTACAGAAAAAAAATTAGCAAACACGAGCATAAATATTCAAAAACCGCCATGAACTCGTTTACTGCGGACACACTTGAGTTTGAATTTGTTTTTTTCGGTTTTTGTATTTCTTTGCTTTTGTTTACTTTTTATGTTTTAGTGCTTCACTTCCCCACTTTTCAATTGATTTAACTTTGTGCAAATATTTAGCTATGTGTTTATTATAAATTAAAGTTTACGTTGACCTTCCTTGGGCCATGAAGGTTGTCGCTGTGGAGAGAGGGCGTTTGCCGTTAGCGTGTTGCCTTTTTTTCTATTTTTTTTTGTTTTTTTTTTGTTTAATGCGCAATTATGCAAAATATTTGTGTAAGGGTAAATTAAATATACTTGTTTATATACACGAATACGAGTACAGGAGGCCTGTAATGTAATGTAATTGTGAGGGGAAATTTCCGACAAATTTTTTTCTGAATACAGTTTTTTGTTTTTCTAATTATTTATTTATTTTTTCTATTTTCTTTTATTTTTCTATTTTCAATTTTCTTTTATTTTTCTATTTATTATTTATATAATAATTAAAAAATATTAATAAATGTGCGGTCACCGCAGCCGAATGGAAGAGAATGTAGGCTCGAATCTCTGTGAAACACCAAATGAAGAAACGTTTTTTCTAATAGGGGACGCCCCTCGGCAGGCAATGGCAAACCCCCGAATGTATTTCTGCCATTAAAAAGTTCCTCATAAAACATATCTGTCATTCGGAATCGGATTGAAAGTGTTACCACAAAGTGATCATACAAAATCTTAAAATTTTATTTATGTTTTACGTATGAATATATTTTTTTTTTCTAAGATCTAAGAAATATGTAAGGTTAATCAGTATTCTTAAGATCAATTATTGCAAAGCTCACCCATGGTTGTACGTTTTGCTTAAATAAAATAAATAAAACTAAGGTTCAAGAATATCTCAGTCTCACGTTATGTGGCATGACAATTTTGCTCTATCATTTCGCGCAAAGGAAGAAGCCATTCACGGAACTCGTCGATGAGCGACCAGCGATAGCAAGAAAGTTGATTGTACCAGTTTTTTACGGTGCGAAAGGATGGTACTTTATCGCTGCATAATAATTTTTGGTTCATCGATGTATTCTTGCCTTGTTAGTACACGTCGAAAATTGTGAAAAATTGTCGCATGAAAATTTCAGTTTTTCAATTCCAATTCCAATTTTTTGCCGAATTGAATTTTTAAAGCCACTTAAAACAGCACTAACATCGCTCACACATCAAAATGTGATGTGATAAAATCTGTGAAACTTTCCAATGGAAATGTCAGGTGGCCCCTGACAGCACTAGAAGTGCCCAAAACCAGTAATATGAATAGCAACCCTCGTATTATTTGATAGATGGGATATACTATCTATGTATATGAGGAGTGGAGTACTCACAAATATTTTTATTCTACAAGATGGCGCAAAATTAATCATCCAATTTGGTTTTTGAATACGTTTTTTCCTAAAATTAAATTAAAAATAATTATTTTCAGTGATGGAATTCTTTATTAATCTTTACGCGCTTCATTTTTGTATACTGGAGCTATCTAAATAGTTCACAAATATGGCTGACGTATGACGAGATTTTCAAAAAATATAAATCCCGCGACAGGGTGATTAATTTTGCGCAGCCAACCTTTTTATCTCACCAAAAATATAAAATTCCTGTAAACTTGAGTTGACAGAAACTGTTGCTCTTTTAATTTATGTTATTGCTGATGGTAAGGCTTTCAAAATGAGAATATAATACGACTAAAGCTAAATTTGAAGTTTGATGTTCGTAGCATGCGAGTAAATTTAAAATAATAGTAAATAAGTTCTGATCATAGGGAATGTAAGTCAGAGTTCATGGCAATTTTGTTTTATAAATCGGTAACTGTAGAAGTAGACTAACTTAAAGAAATATACAGTGAAGTTTCTCTTAATACTCATCGTTATAGTGTTTTTGCTCGGTTAAGCCGGTTGTCCGCTTATGAGGGGTACTAAAAATAATTTTTAAATTTATCAAGACTATTCGTTTATTTAATACGTTGTTAGAACTTCCTGCGAAATGAGTGGGTTGGAAAAAATATTGTGAAAGAAAAATTTTAACTTCATAATAAAATAATTTAGAAGCAAGAACAAACAAAAAAAATGCTACATTGAAAAATGCCACAGAAGACCTGCGTGGCTCACAAGCCCCATTTAATTTTCTTTTTTAATATTTTTTTAATTAAAAAAAAAATTTCTCAATTGTTTAATATTTTTTTCTTAATTTTTTTATATTTTTTCTTCATTTTTTTCGGTTTTTTGTTTTAATTTTTTTTACATTGAAACATGTCATGAGCCCTGTCACTCACAAGTGCCATTTTAAACTTTTTTCTTATTATTTCTTTAACTTTTTTTTTTTTTTTTATAATTTTTCTCTATTTTCTGTTTTATTTTTAATTGAAAAATGTCATTAGAAGAACTCCCTCGCTGACAAGTGCCATTTTAATTTTTTTTTAATTAAATTAAATTTTTGTTTTTTTCGTTTTTTGCTTTAAATTTTTTTACATTGAAAAATGCCACAGAAGACCTGCCTCGCTCAAATTTCCATTTTAAACTATTTTGCATATTATTTCTTAAATATTTTTTTTATTTTTTTCTTAATATTTTTTAATTTTTCTTTTTTTTGTTTTAATTTTTTTTTATTGAAAAATGTCATTAGAAGATCTTAGTGGCCGACAAGTCCCATTTACATTTTTTTTCTGAATTTTTTATATTTTTTTCTGAATTTTTTATATTTTTTTTTCTTAATTTTGTTACATTGTAAAAAGTCATTAGCAGAGCTCCGTTCGTCACAAATGCCATTCAAAACTGATTTTATAATATTCATTTTTATCTTATCTTATTTTTTTGTTTGTTTTGTTTTTCTAAATTTTTTTTGTTTTGATTCAAATTTTTTTAGTTTTTTTTTCTTAATATTTCTTTCTTTCTTTAATTTTTCTCTATTTCTTTTTTCTAAACATTTTTTTTTATATTGAAAAATGTCATTAGATGATCTCCGTCGCCCACAAGTGTAATTTTAACTTTTTTTTTTTGAATTTTTTATATTTTTTTTTTAATTTTGTTACACTGAAAAATGTCATGTGCCATTTCAAACTTTTTTTTTCTTAACATTTTTTTATTTTTTTTCTTAATATATTTTAATTTTTCTTTTTTTTTTGTTTTAATTTTTTTTTTATTGAAAAATGTCATTAGAAGATCTCAGTGGCCGACAAGTCCCATTAACATTTTTTTTTCTGAATTTTTTATATTTTTTTTTTTAATTTTGTTACATTGTAAAAAGTCATTAGCAGAGTTCCGTTCGTCACAAATGCCATTCAAAACTGATTTTATAATATTCATTTTTATCTTATCTTATTTTTTTTTTGTTTTGTTTTTCTAAATTTTTTTTGTTTTGATTCAAATTTTTTTAGTATTTTTTTTAGTTTTTTTTTCTTAATATTTCTTTCTTTCTTTAATTTTTCTCTATTTCTTTTTTCTAAACATTTTTTTTATATTGAAAAATGTCATTAGATGATCTCCGTCGCCCACAAGTGTAATTTTAATTTTTTTTTTCTGAATTTTTTTATATTTTTTTTAATTTTGTTACACTGAAAAATGTCATGTGCCATTTTAAACTTAATTTTTCTCTATTTCGGTTTACTTAATATTTTTTTTATATTGAAATAATGGCATTAGAATAGCTTCGTCGCTGACAAGTGCCATTTTAAACTTTTTTTAATTTAAAAATTTTCTTTTTTATTTTAAAATTTTTTTTCTTAGTAAGTTTTTAATTTTATTCTAATTTTTTTTTTTAGTTTTTTGTTTTAATTTGTTCTTCACATTGAAAAATGTCATTAAAAATGCTCCGTACATTTTAAACTTTTTTAAATTTTAAAATTTTTTTTCTTAGGGTGTTTTTTTTACTCTAGTTTTTTTAGTTTTGTTTAATTTTTGTTTGATTTTTTTAGATTTTTTTTAATTTTTTTTTTTTTTTGTTTTATTTTTTTTTACATTAAAAAGTGTGATTATCAGATCTCCGTCGTTTACAAATGCCATTCAAAACTTTTTTTCTTAATATTCCTTTGTATCTTATCGTATTTTTTTATTTTATTTTAAATTAAAAAAAAAAAACTTTTTTTTCTTAATATATCTCTAATTTTTCTCTTCTTCGTTTTTCTTAATATTTTTTTTTATACTGAAAAATGTCATCAGAAGAGCTCCGTGGCTGACAAGTTCCATTTTAATTTTTTTTACTAAAATTTTTTTTTGTAATTGTTAAAATTTTTTCATAGTATGTTTTTAATTTTATTCTAATTTTTTTATTTTGTTTTAATTTTTTTTTACATTGAAAAGTGTCATTAGAAGAGCTCTGTCGCTGACAAGTTTCATTTTAATTTTTTTTTAATTTTACAATTTTTTTTTCTTAGTATGTTTTAAATTTTACTCTAATTTTTTTTAGTTTTTTTTTATGTTTTTAGTTCTTTTTTTTAATTTTTTTACCTTGAAAAATGTCATTAGCAGAGCTCCGTCACTCACAAATGCCATTCTAAACTTTTTCTTTGTAATATTTTTTCTTAAAATTTTTTCGTATATTTTTTTTGTATATCTTTCTTTTTTTTTGTGTTCTTCTCAATCTTGTTTTTTTGTTTTTGTGTTAATTTAAATTTTTTTAGTATTTTTTTTGAAGTTTTTTCTTAATATTTTTTTAATTTTTTTTTATATTTTTCTGTTTTCATATTTTTTACTCCTCAAAGTAAAGGTCATAAAGGCCCATATACATATTTTTCACTTCGTTAATTATTTTCCTATAATTTCCTTGCTTTTTTAAACTAGCACACTTTTTGACACTCTTCAGTCGTCTAACCCTTAATAGAAATCGTAAAAAGAAGAATTACATGTAATCAAACACACGTTCGATATGTTATCATTGCACTGCCGTTACACGCTTTTTATTTATAGTTTTTGTGTTGCACTCAAAGAAATACACAACTTTGTATCGAACGCTTTAAGTGCAGTGAATTAATTTTATCAAAAGCGTGAAGTGTTGTTGTCAAGTATCTTCAAGACTTTGTACTACTTTGTACTTTTATCAACTTTGTAATTCTTACACAAATACGAGCACAAAAGGGTGTGCTTAGCTTACATGCAGGTGTTTGAAGTATTTACCCTGCAAGAAATGTGCCGCTAAGATAACCAGTGATTTTGCCTGCGGCGATGACTGAACTTTCAGTATTTCTCACTTCAAATTTTGAAGAGTTTAAGAGACAATGGTTTTTGGGCAGAGAGAAAGATGATGGAGGTTGTTGAGTCATTGATGGGTCATTTGAGTATTAAAAAAACAAAACTCTAGAAAAATATTCCAAAAAGGCTACACTGCAGCAGTTTTTCCGAGGCATATTGATTTGTGGTGATAAGCGGCAAGCTTTTTAATTTGTGATAATTTGAATTGGGGGGAAAAAGAACAACGAGTGTTGTAACCCTCAAGAGTGTAGGGCGTAAGCAACGTAGGGGATTAAGAAATATTGATTTTTATACAACTGGAGAGTGTTTGAATGAATTCGCATATACCAGTAAACACTTTGCCCAGGCAAAACATTCTGCTGTAGATTTAAGCTGAAAATCAGTACTATGCGTATATTATTTACAACTATACTTGTGTCTTACTTTGGCGCTTCTAATCAAGATTCGATTTTCCTATGTAAGCTGCCAAATATTGGCTATTAAAGCTTCCCAAATTTCGTTTCAACAAAAAACACAAATTCGTCAAAGTTTCCTCTGCATTATGTAATTTGACGTTATGAGCACAGCAAATATTTGTGAGTACGTGCATTCAAATATTTGTACTTAGTATTATGACTTTTAGCATCACAAGCCGACAGAATATTACTACATACTTGGCTTGTGTAAGTGACTAGGTGGCGTTAGCGGCGAGGCAATGATGAAAGTGTTGTTGTATTATTCATTTGAATAGCCGGAAAGCACTCTTTTTGTATACATTTACTCTTTTGTGTAACTTTGTAAGCATGCATGTGACTAAATTTTAATAAATATGTACAGTTGTGAGCAAATAAATAAAAGCGCGCATTAGAAAAACTTAGTAGCGGTAGGCTATTCACCTACCTTGTCAGAAATCAAAATAGATTAACGAAACCAACGCAAGACTGAGTCTCCCGAGAGGAGTGAACGAGAAAAAAAAAACTATATACCCATAGTTTTAGTGTTTTGTACTTTTGTAACTGACATTAGTTGGAGCTATGAAATTTAGGTATTGGAAAAAACTTTTCCGCTAAGAAAAAATAATAACCAAATAATTTCCAATTTGCTGAAAAAAGTGGAGAAATATAATAACTGGCATTAGTTGGAGCTATGAAGTTTAGGTATGGAGGAATCACTCGCTAAGAAACAAAATTTTCTAAAGAATTTCCATTTTTTTATCTACTGATAAAATGTGCGCGATGATATTATCTAAATACAATATACTCGTATACATTTATTTTTAATTTTTTTTAATTTTTTATAAATTTTTTTTTTTTATTTTTTATAAATTTTTTTATTTTTTTATAAATTTTTTTTTTTTTTTTTTTTTTTTTTTATTATTTTTTATTATTTTATTTAAGGAAACGTCAGGTTCTTAGAACTCACTTTTCATTCCCTTGAAGATCAACAACTCGAAGCAATATGAGTAGTTGGTCCGTAAGAATTTATTGTTTATAAGCTGCTGAAATAAATTCATAAAAAAATTGCATGAATCCTTCAACCATCGGGGATCGCTCTGATCAAAACATATTTTTATTACAATATCTTTCACAAAGATTTTGCCCAACATTATGGATCGAAATCTAATCCTCGATATTATACCTTTCCATGCCTGTGTTGACTATAATAGGAGTAATGCCTTGAGAACCGTATTTGAACTGGCTAAATTGTCAAGTGTGAGAGCTGAAATTTTGTCATCCTCAGAAGATACCTCGAACGCCTCCGATTCACAAGTGACCAGAAGGATTTCGCGGCCTTACAATTTTGTGTACTTGCCCAGATCTCGCTGAGGTGGCGCGAAGCCTATCGTTCCAGGTTGTCAATTGATTTCCAATCCTCTGCTTTCACGAGGAAACTGCTCCACGACTATAACTTCAAGTCGCACGCCACAAATAGCAGGAGAAGCTCGGCCAAACACCTAACAGAAGTGTGCGCGCCAATTATTTTTTGCTTTTCTCTAATTGAAATTGATCAGCGAGCAAAGCAATAGTGGTCGTAAAAAAATATTCAAGAAGTGCTCGAAAAGCTAAGCACTGGTACAGAGAACTTGTGAAGAAGCAGAAGATCGCTTTTAAGTGAGCCAGAGCAATTTTCCCTGCAAGCACTTGGAGACAAGGCGCCAAAGAGCAAAGAAATTCACTCTTCTTGCGCCGCCGGGAAAACTATTCCATTATGTGCAGAAGTCTCAGAGTAACTCAGAGTGAGATACAAGTGGCATATGTCTATGGATGGGTTCTCCAGCAAGCTACGAGTCTGGACTTAAGTTCTAATAGAACCGGGCATGGGACCGCAAACATTATCTGAAGCGCCTTCAACGATTTAAAATAGTACGCATGACTCTCTTGCCAGAATTGTTTGAGAAAAAGAGGGGGGCACATTTAAATTAGAAGAGCTACAGCTATATAATAAATTTTCTTGTAAACTGAGCGATATTGCTTAGAGAAATATTGATCAAAATAAAAAATTATGTGCATTGGGTACTATTTTCCACGTAGTCTATAGTGTGGCAATTGAATTCCAGTGTTCAAAAGTGAAATTTAAATAAGCGGAAATTTATTGCCCCGAATCCCATTTTATATTTCAATTTTCGAAGATCTCTTGAGGGCTTTAGAGCGAACGAAAGGCACTTAAATTTCCGCTTGGCGCGGCTAATAATTTGTACAGAACTGTATGGCTAACTCAGCGGTACGCAAGGTACGACGCCACATGTGTCAGAACAATTATTTAATTTATTTAGACATTTAATTTTTACAATTTTTCATATTTTCTGATACCCATTTAGATGTGCTGTTGTTTGATGTTTGTTCTCCTGTTGGGATTGAGAGAGCGCATAGCAACATGGGTAGGCCGGTGTATTTATGTGTGTATGCGTGTGTATGTTAGTTTGAAAGCTGCTGAAAATCGTTTGACGTCACGAACATAATGAACGCAAAAGAGGAGGAAATAAACTATGAGATGCGATTAAATTAAAGAAAAGGTGAAACTAAAAAACTAGGAAAAAATGAAAAAAACACTCTGACATAAAAAAATAATATTAAATAAAATGGAATAAAGTATTAGAGGCAAAAAAATTTAATATGTAAATATTATGAAATGAAAAAAAAATTACAAAAACAAAAAATTTGGTAAACTATGAAATTAAGGAGAAACACTATATGAAAAAAGTTATGAAATGAAAAAAAATTCCAAAAACCTGAAATGCGGTGAAATTAAGGAAAAAATGAAATTAAAAAAAAATATATGAAACAAAATGAAAACTTGGAATAACCTATTACTTACTTACTACATGGAATAACCTATGAGAAGCAAAAAAATTTAATATGAAAAAAAATTAAGAAATGAAAAAAAATACAACAAAAAGACAAATTAAGAAATAAAAAAAATATGATAAACTATGAAATGTGGTGAAATTAAAAAAAGGGGAAGTAAAACAAAACTATGAAAAGAGCGCTCTGAGATGAAAAGCAAAAGCAAAAAAATTTAATATGGAAAAATTATAAAATGAAAAAAAATTTAGTATGAAAAATTTATAAAATGAAAAAAAAAATTACAAAAAAACTATGAAATAATAAAAATTAAAAAAACAAAATAAATTTTTGATAAACTATTAAATGCGATAAATTTAAAGAAATATGTGATATGAAAAACATTATGAAATGAAAAAAAATTAAAAAAAATAAAATTTGCTAAAATGATATAAAAAAAAAATTAAATAAAAAACAAAAATTACAAAAAAAAAAAAAAAAAATTGGATAAACTGTGAAAAGCGATGAAATTAAGGAAAAGATGAAATTAAAAAAAATATATGTAACAAGATAAAAAAAGTATTTAACTAGATAGAATAAACTATGAGAAGCAAGAAAATTTGATACACCAAAAGTATGAAATGAAAACCAGATTTGTAAAGAACAAATTATGAATGAAAAAAAATTGACAAAAAAAAGCTTTTGCTAAACTATGAAATGCGGTGAAACTAAAAAAAAAGTATGAAACGAGATAAACCTTAATTATTAAATTATATGAGAAGCAAGAAAAAAGTTAAGAAATGAAAAAAAAGATTTACAAAAAACAAAACAATTATGGAATAAAAAAAATTTGATGAATGATGAAATGCGGTGAAATTAGAGGAAAAGTTTAATTAAAAGAACTACGAAAAAATTAAAAGAGCGTTCTGATATGAAAAGAAGAAGCAAATAAATTGAATTAGAAAAACTGATGAAATGAAAAAATGTACAAAAAAAAGTTAAAAATAATAAAAATTTACAAAGAAAACAAAAACATTGATAACATTTGATGAGATGCGATGAAATTCAATAAAAATATGATATGAAAAAAATTACGAAGTGAAAAAAAAATTAAAAAAAAAACAAAAAATTTGATAAACAATGAAATGCGATGAAATTAAGGAAAAATGCGATTTGAAAAAAAAATTGAGCAAAAAAATAATTTTTTATAAACTATGAGAAGTGCTGAAATTAAATAAAAATATGATATGAAAAAAATTATAAAGTGAAAAAAATTACAAAAAAAAAAATTTGATAAACTATGAAATGCGAAGAAATTAAGGAAAAGTACGATATGAAGAAAAACGATTCCAAAAAAAAAATTGTATTAAACTATGAGATGCGATGAAATTAAAGAAAAATATGATATGAACAAAATTATGAAATGGAAAAAAAATTCCCAAAAAACCACCAAAATAAATTACGAAATGAAAAAAAGGTAAAAAAAAAACAAATCTCCTAATTTATATGAGATGCGATGATATGAAAAAAATTATAAAATAAAAACAATTACAAAAAAAAAATGTGGAGGATGACTTGCATATATATGTATATTATTTGACATGAATGAAAAGCAATGGCAAAATATTTACGGTCAAATAAAACATACATACATACATACACACATAGGCAAATATAAATGCTAATAATAACAATTGTAGGCACATACATATATGTATGTGCGAGTGGCTTCACACACACACATACATATATGGTATATGCAATATATCAAAGGCACGCGCTAGATTCCAAACAGCAGATATGGACTTTATCAAATACACATAAATTCGGACATACAAATAAACGTTCACAAAAACCTCTGTATAACGAACCTAACTAATACGAAATCTCCAACTTATCTATAGTAGGTACTTTTTTTGTGCCCTTTGAGAAAAAAGTCCAGCATTTCGAAGTGTTTTTATAGAAAGTAGTCCATAGAGATGTGCGCAGACACATTTTGTGCATTAAAAGCCTCTATAATAACGAAATTTTTAAATTAATAATAAATTTGAACAAAACCCTGCTCATTATGAAAAGTATGTAAATAGCGCAAAGTAAGTTCTGGATGGTGGCGCGAAATTCATGGACAATTTTGTTTTTAAGTCACTTTTTCACTGAATAAAAAAAATTATTTTAAGTGATGAAAATCTGTATCTTGACCTTTACGCGCTCCATTGCTTGTCTGTTTGTAGACTACAGCTGCGCCGTTCACAAGTGCCAAATATGATTTACGTATGCCGTCATTTGCAAAAATTAGAAATCTTGCCAAAGGGTGATTAATTTTGCGCCACTTTGTGTAACGAACTAAGAATGCGTTTATAGTTTTTAATTTTAATTTAGCCTTAATAAGCACAAAAATAAAAGTAAAGCTAGAAATAATTCATTTGTTTAATTTTCTTAAAATTTCCTCACATTGATCCTTGATCTAATAATCCACTCAATATTTGTACATCCGCTTCAAGTTCATTATATCGATGTTTCACTGTTTATGTAAATATTTCTATACATACCAAATAAGTACATTTGCATTTGTACTGCCCAAAAAAGTGGCTGGCAATTGTTAGTTTGTCAACAAACATATTTATAACATTATTTAATTGTGTGTGTGTGTGTATGCGTGCTGCCAATAACATTACAAATCATACAGCAATAGCGGCAGCAAAGGCGAAAAATATTATAAAATCGGAAAAATTTGGAATTTACGATTTTTCGCCTAGACGAAGGGCAAATAGACGCCAAGAGCAGTGCTCGTGTGAGCGTCAACACGTTTCGCCCAACTGTGCCAACACATAACACAGTCCCGACACAGCGACACGCCCCTCTGCCACAACCTGCCGTCAGCTAAAGTATTATATCTTCACTAAGCGAAAATATCATATGGAATTAATTAGAGTAACGTATAAAAACCTTTGCGGTACCCTCCACGCACATACGCACACACATGCACACGTATGTACATGTATATGTCTAGTTAGAAGTGTGTATATGTATGTGTATGTACTTACATAAACCTTTATTTTCGCCATTGTTGTATTTATGTGTACGGTTCTTATCTTTACAGCGAGCATACGTGCAAAGACCGAAAAAACATGCGATTCCCCGCCGCCCTACTTGCACGCGCTTACCCCTTAACCTAAACGCATGCACAGTCACACATTAAAACATTCAATCATTATGACGTTGGTGGGTTTTTTGTTTTTCAAATGTCTATACATATATTTGTTTGACTGCTCCTTGTCTCGTCTCCACCAACGCCACCACCACCACCCACTCGCTCTCTCGTGCTTGCCTGCTTGCTTTCTATGTATTGCTGACGTGTGGGCTGCTTACACATGTCGCTGCGTTTTGTTGTTACTTTTGCCGGTGCTATTTTTTTTTTTGTACTTGTAATTGTTTTTGCAATTGTTGCCGTTAAATATTTTTATAACCCGCATCTGTTTTGTTGTTATTGTTGGTGTATTATTTGTTTCATTTGTTGATCGACATTGCGTATTCCTCTATATTTTATGTGGTTCACTTTCTCTCGCTCTCCCTCTCACTCTCACTCACACTCTGCATCTTTTACTTAGCGGTTGTTTGTCGTTCCCAACATTAATTCCCTCTCTCTCAATATGTTTCACCTTTTGCTCAATTTTAATTACAAATCTTTGGTATCATCAATTTTCGGCACCTCTAAACAATATTAAATTTAGTTGCGTTATTTTTAGCCATTTTGCAAATTTAGCCAAATTTTATATAGCAGTGAATATTTTTTAAATAACTGAAGGGCATTAGGTAGGGTCGAGCATTACACTGCATATTTTAGTCAACGAAAAATTAAGTATTCTTCATATAAAATATTGATAATATTTTATTGATATGTAAATTTCAAAACTAAAAATTTACTCTCAGGCTTCTTAGCAAAAAAGATAGCTTAAAGATATGAACTCAGTCCAGTTATTTTGTGGCGAAAACATTGCATCAAAATTTCAAACTTTTTTAATTGGAATTAAAAAGAAGTTATTTTGTATCGACAAATTTTTATAAAAGTTTGTAATCAAAATTAAAACAAAAAATGTGTACGCAGTTATATAGCCCATTAAATAAAGTGCAAGTTTGAAGCGGCTCGAAATTGTTTGTTAATTTTTTATCATTTTTTCCACTGACAGTGTTTCGCATTTCGAAATAAAAATTGAATGCACGACATTTTTTGCTTTGTCGATTTTTTATAAATTTTTTACAAAATATGTAACCTTGTTTTGTTATAAAATTAACTATATTTTTATAGAAAAATAATGAAAATTGAAGAGAACAAATGAAAAGAAGTCAAAACTGGTAAAACTTTCGCGTATATACGATTTTGATATGGGTGTGCATTGGCGGAGTAATAAGTAAATGTATGAAATCTGAATCAAGTAGGTAACAGGTTCAATAAAATACAGGGTGACAAAAAATAACTGCATACAAACTTCGCTGTGCAATTAGATGAATGCAAACTTTTGTTAGCGAACGCTCTTATTTTGTGATTGTTGTGTGTGTTCTGAAGTACAAAAGTATTCGTTTCTATTCCAGTTCTTTTTAAATACTTTGTGTAACGATGTCAAGTAGTCGCTCAGCTATTACCGCTGTGCATCAGCTAGAAGCACGCAACTACGAGATAGAACGGAAGCTTGGAATTGCACGTTCATTGGTTTCTCGTGCAATCAAACGATTTAAGGAGCTTGGTAATGAAGATGACCGTCCTGGAAGAGGAAGAAAACGAACTGTTAACACGTTGAGAGTGGGATCGCCTATAGCCCAAAAGTTTTTGAAACGTTTGAGCTTGTGTATTCGTGCTAAAGGTGGCCACTTCGAAACTGGCTTCTGATTTCACAATTTGTTTTGAGCTACTATCAATGATACATTTTTTTCATTAATAAATGTTGTATACACTTATTTTTTGTCACCCTGTATTTTATGTCATAAATCACTTATCTTTTTTAATTATGTACCTTCACCTTGCTGCAATAAGGGAGCCACTTTTTTCTAAATTATTTATCTTTTAATAACTCATATTTGGTTCGGGTAATTCATGCGAAAATATTTATTTTCAAATACGCCAAATACAAGCCAAATCGAACTATATATACCTAAATATAAACTTTAAAAATATCTCAACCAAAGTGCCACCAATAACCTTCAGTAAGTGATCACACTTACGACATTTGTGCTTTATTTAGGAGTTTATTAAAGATGCAGCTTTTATAGATTTTACAAAGAGCAGCTTGTCAAAGGCAATTCTAATCACGACAAATAGAAGTATGTAGTAAATTTTTCTTTCATATACTGTCAAAATATCTCTGGAAAAATGTTCCTTTTACTTTGTACGGCAAGAGAACTAATTTAAACGATCCCACGCTAAGTCACGGCAACCTCCATCTCAAAAGCTAACTAGTTTCCGACTCTCACTCTCAACAGCTAAAACTGCAACCAATTTGTGCGATTGTTGTTGTTCAAACATTTAAATGAGTTCGTCATACTCCAATACTCGTGAAAACTCCATTTGTCTCATTGTTTTTAGAAGAATGAGAAATTTTCCGTAAAGATGAGTTTTGAGAATATATGAAATATGGTCTAATCTGATATATTCGTGTATAAAAATTCTATTTTGGATAACTCAGCTAAATTTCCAGGTTTTTCTTAAGTAAACTGATGTGAAAATTAAATTTGCTTGGCAAATAACTATTTAACTTAAATTAAAGCTGATAGTTTGGGCTACATACTGAAATTCGAGTCGTTCACATTGGATTATCAGAGCCAATAGTCTTTCAATGAACGTCTCAAACACAGGCAACACAGTTTGTTACGAAGCTTAATGCAAGGTTTGTAATTAAAATTGAGAAAAAAGTGAAACATGTTGAGAGAGAGAGAATTAAGGCAAGTAACAAAGAAAAGAGAGTGTGAGTGGGACGTAGAGAAAGTAAATCACATGAAATATAGAGAAATACGAAGTGACGATCACCAATTAAATAAATAATATAACAACAACACATGTAGCTTTTCAACAAGAATGATAGAAAGAAGATTGCGCCCATCAAGAGTGCGCAACGTCACGTTTTTCCGAGTTGTGCCGTGTTGCTCTTCACAATAAATTTAGTGCTTTTTTATACCCAAAGTGCGAAAATTTTGAAGTTTCGTGTTTTTTCCTTTTTTTTAATTTAAAGCTACCGAAACTTTACGTTAAAAAAACTATATTATTAAACAAAAAAAGGTTTTGAAGTTTCGTGTTTTTTCCTTTTTTTTAATTTAAAGCTACCGAAACTTTAAGCTAAAAAAAACTATATTATTAAACAAAAAAAGGTTAAAAAAGGTCACTCTTATAAAATTTGATAATTGTAAAATGCAAATTTAATTTTTGGCTCCATTTAAGGTTATGCAAGAATATGAAATCTTCTTCTCTCAACTCTTCTTAAGATTGAAAACCTTTTTACACATTTTAAAAGACGTTTGAACTTGCTAAATGCGAATTAAAACCATAGAGGTGTAATCGTTTCTTCCGGCCATCAATCCTTAGTGGGACATAGGGCATCAAGAGGTGTATTCATTGTAAAAGTAAGCCACAAAATACCAGACAATACTAAAGAAACCATACTGACATTTTTACAAAAAGAGTAGCTTATCTAGTTACATAACCTAAAATATAGCAAATAAGTCGCTTAACAAACAAAAACTTATAAATTAAATTGTACATAAGCATAACACATTTATTAAAAAAAAACTCACATTCTAAAGACTATTTGTCACGCATACAAAGTTCTTTAAGTGATTCAATAAAAATTTGGTGTTTCATTTTCTTTAAATGGGCATTTTAATGCGTTTTTATATCCGAAGATAGGCAACACTGCAGTCACGAGAGAGAGATTTGACTGCCGAAAGCAGAAGAACACCAACAACACCTGCAGTCGCGCGCAATGCCACCAGATTTAAAAACAAAGTAAAGCTAAATAAAACTGAGTGAATTATTTAACTAATTAATAAAAAATGTATACTTTACAAAATTATAAACATCACATTTTAATTAGAACCGATTAGAAAAATGTCATGAAGAAAGTACTAAAACTCCGAGACTAAATAACAAAAAAAATGCTAAATCAAGTTACCAAAATGGTAATCTGGCCATACTGGAGCTAAAATCACGTAAATCGTTGTCAAATTTGCTGAGCGCAAAGTAACAGGGCCACGATAGGCGCCATCTCATTATTCTTTCCATCATGGCTTTTCGAAATATTTAACGGCAACAATTGGAAGTATACGAAAAACCAACAGCGGCAAAAGTACTTTACTCCTGTAATCCACCAGCGGTGTCCAAGTCAACTGCGGAACACAGGTGAGGGGCAACGACTGTTTAACCCTTTTGCATCATTCGACGGAATAATGCGCAAAGAAAAACTCTCACTTATCACCAATAACGGAATAATCCGCGACAGATTATTTGTTTGTTGAAGTTTGAGGGAAATAAATAACTTAGGTAATCCACTAACTTTCTTTTCCATTAGAACAAACAGTATGGGCGCGAGGTATTTTGAGTACATCGCGCATGTAGAGCTGTGATGCAGTAATTTCACCAATAACCGCTTGCCAGAGTAGAGTCTTTAAATGTGTGAAGTTGAGAAATATCAGGTCAGTCCATAAGTTCGTGCGTTTTTTAAAGGTGGTTTTAAAATTAATAAAAAAGATATGTTAAGTATTTATTTATTGATATCAAGACGGGCATGCCACAAGTGGCAGGAGGAGCTCGACCAAACTCCCACTAAAGGGTGTAAGCGGCAAATCTATACATAATCGTCTTGACTTGTGCGGCCCTCCACAACCTTAACACGATTATTTATCTACATTAATTGGGTAATATTCAGAATCATTCGGTCTTAATCATAAATTTGTTCAAAAATCTTATTTTTACAACACACAAATTAACTTTCAATGAAGTAGACTAATCCGTATTTACTTTTCTCTCCTTTCAGGTAAGCAAATTACACATCTTGAAATATTTAAGAAAATTAAAACTTTGACAAAAATGGTGCCGTAAGTACATAAATGAAGTTAAACTATATAATACGAACAGCTATAGTGCGTATGCACATGGCGCAAAATTAATCACTCTATCGGAAAATTTATATATTTTTTTTAAATGCTGTTGTACGTCAATCATATTTGCCACTTGTGAATTAGATGACTGCAGTAAACGAGCAGACAAGCAATGGGGCGCGTAAAGGTCAAAATAAAGATTTTCAGTACTCAAAATTCGTTTTTTTTTTAATTTAGTAAAAAAGTTATTCGCAAACAAAATTGGATGCTTAATTTTGCGCCACCTTGTAAGTGTAAGTACATTAATAAATAAGTACAGTTGAATAAATTTTATCAAAAATACTGGTCGAGCGCCGAAACACTCTGGACGAGATTTGTGCTGATTTGTTTTTTGTTTCTGATTTTGAAAAATATTTATTTCTTCATCAGACTTCCTTTCATAAATTATGTACTACTGCATATAAGAAATAATTTTTTTTTTTTTTAATCTTCGAGTCGCTTCTAATATGCGCCTTTCGTTGTGGTCTTAAACTCATCCAGCGCTGCCAATTTGATCTCCTTCATCTCTCTTAGCATCACAGTCCTGAGTGGACTACTGCTTCCGCAACTATCTTTCGCCAGATTTACGGGATCCGCTGTCAATCGCCACTAGTTTTGCATGTTCATCTCTGTGAGATCATCGATAAACGCATCTATCCAACTTTTCTTTGATCTTCACTTAGTTCGCTTACCATACGATTGCTTCTCGTGAGGCTCGTTTTGGTGCTCTTTGCTCTGACGTTCTTTTCAAGCTAGCATATTCGTTGAGCTTTTATGTATTTTATGATGTCTCGCCCTTTTATAAGGAGTTCAAGTTGTAAATTGTATCAGGAACGATATGTGCCATCTGCCAATATCCATTCTTTCATAGATCATAACAGTTTTGGGAGCAGATAAAAGATGCAGAGCGCCACTAATGGTTTAGGGCTGAGCCATGATTAAGTTGTGGTTTTTCCCAGAAAATACATATCTTTTTAGCCATTTTTTAATAGCGAAAGCAAAGAGCAAATCACACCATTCACGTTCGACCTTGAAATCTGTCAAAAATAAACTATGAATGCAAAATTAGTGATACTTGTAATGTAAACATGCATGCACGTGCATGTGCGGCAATGTGACATATAAAAATACGAAAATTGCATACTTACATATGTGCATAATAGGCACTTACACCCCCTTTGGGTGTTTGGCCGAGTTCCTCCTCCTATTTGTGGCGTGTCTCTTGATGTTGTTCCACATTCGAAAATTAGATCGAATTAATTTCGTTCGAAATTGGAAAACTCACCGTTTCAAAAAAACAAAAAAAAGTCGCGCGTGTGTAGACAGCTCACAAAAAAAACAAATTGGGCATATTTTTGCCAACCGTCCGCCCTTGGTCTAATTTAGAATGAATTAACTGCAAATGAGCGCTCTCGATATTTCCATAAACAGTGAGAGGAATTTCTCCACTTAAGCGATACCTTCTTTCATTCTTCTTAGGGGATATAATTCTCCTTAATTATGGTACTGTATGTTTTTTAGCCTGCACCTTAGGCAAGCTATATACGTATGCATGTATATACTTAGCTACCAGTTCTCACCTCTTAATCAGAAGCGTACGCCATTTCTAACACGCGCCGTTAGAACTTACATTTTGAGCATAACTGTCCTCATTTGACGCTCTCCCACTTTAGCTTGTCATCTCCATATAACCATTCGTCCATATGCATTACGCCCACGCATATTTTTCCTTGTTTTCTTCGCAGTTTAGTAAATCTAACAACAATTTGGATTAACAATTTACTATTCCTTTCGTTTGCTGCCATTTCACTCAAACTCAGTTCTGAATCGAATTTTTACCGGCTGAGTAAAACTTAAACGAGCACATCTGCAAAAGAAATTTATCTTCGTTTTCTTTTGTACTTTTTAGCGGTACACTCATACGTGAGTATGATTGTATGTAGTATAAGTGCCTGTCATTGTTGTTGGCTTTGTTGACGCTGTTGTTATTTCTCTCACTTGTTTTTCTATTCTAAATTTAGGTCATGCCAAACACGCTGAGAAATACAAAGTGTCATTGTAATTGCAAATAATATATTTAGTTCTTTTTTTTTTCTCTCTTCCACATCTTATTTTTACCTTAGTTTGTTTCTGGTTCTTGGACTTTCATATGTACCTACACTAAAACATATTTTGCTTACTCTCAATATTAAATTATCTCTCAGTGCTGAGAAATTTATGAGCATAGCAAACCTTCTTAAGAATATCTAGTTTTTATATATTTTATTTATATTAACAAATATTTTAGTTTGCAATTTTTGTTAACTCTCAACCTTTTTTGCTTCTAACTATGTAAATAAATATTTACCTACCTTAAGCGAAAGGTTGCTCATACGCCTACGTACGCTGGACGTCGCCGAAGGTGCGCATTATTTGTATGAGTACGCTTTTACGTGCATTTTCTTGCTTTAGTTATACTTTTCCTTTATTTATTTGTGTTTTTTTTTTTGTTTTTGGTTTTTTTTTTTGTCATTTTCCTTGTGACAAACTGTGATTTCTTTCCATTTGCTAGGCAGCAAATGTTTTCTTACTGAAAGCTGCCAGTTTTATCTAAATATTTATGACAAATAGAGGGGACATGAAACATACTTACAGTGTATAAACAGGATATAAATAATCGCATTGTCATACATGCATTTATCTTGCTGTAAATAGGTGAGAAATTATACATTTTGGGTAAGCGAATAATTTGAAAATTATTACTACTTTTCTTACATTCAAGCATCAAAGGTAGCAATCCTTTTCGAAGTCTGAATTACATTTAAAAAAATATTAATTCTGAAAACTCAAAAGATTTGCATGTCAATTTTAGATATCTTCAATTGAGGTTCCATATATTCCAGATAAATTTGCGATGGTGTAATGAGCACAGAAATATGAAAAAAATATCAAATTAGAAGTTTTTTGCGAGACTCTTTCGGGTGTGTCACACATACTTCCTTCCGTCTACAAAGTAGCAGGCATTGCATCAACAGAAATGTCACAGAACATATAGAAAACGCAATGAAGTTAATAAGCAATCATAATTTTCATAATTCATAAACGCGCTGCAATAACTCCTGCGCTAAAGGTCTTGGCACTATGCGTCTCATAAACGGCACTTAAGCAAACAATAGTAATAAAAGTATTTAGAAAATTCAAGATATCTATTCTAAATCGGGTGCTACTGAGACAGGTAATTCAAACATTGAACCTGGTTCGGAAATCTGGTACACGTATAAGTCGTACCCTGCGGTAGAACTGGTTGGTTTTTTGATCAAACTTTAATAGATCGATATCAATAGGCAGTGGCTGTCAGCTCAGAATGCAACAAGGCGAATTCATTATTTGTTTTCTAGTTTCTCAATACTTTGCTTTGACAATCAAAGCAGTTTGTGAGACAGTCAGTCAGCTTTCTGGGCAGTGCAGCCTCATATAAAACATCTAAGTTTGTTGCTTCACTACCCCTAATACCTACAATGCGAGGAAGATCGGCTTGCTGGGCCGCGTTACCAGAATGTGAAGATCATAACAGCAATGAGCAGACAAACTGCCTAGTGCAATTAGGCGCTACATCTAAAAATTCTATGTTTCTGAACCTTTTTGGGGACCTACCAAATCCCACATAAAGGAAGTTATCTACAACTGAAAATACATGGAATTCATATGACACTGGAGGGAAAGTTCAAGACAGAGGCAGACAAAAGAATTTGTCGCTTGAGCATCAAATAGACACCTAAACCTGGATTGAAAGGACTTACAAACTTCTACTAGATGATCTACATGGCATTGTAGTCTTCGTTATCATTTCAGGGCTGTGGAATCACTAGAACGAAGTATCTGCCATTTTTATTAGCTGGGAGATGAAACACCAAAGCACATCCTGTACGAATTTGTAGCTCTAGCTAGACGAAGACTTACACGCCTAGGTGGTGTGACTCGAAATTCATTGGTGCAATGAGACATAAAGCCAGAGAGAGTGTTCAAATTCGTTCGAAGCCTTCGTTTATAGGATCACCGCCAAGTACAATAAAAGACATTAGAGATAGCAGCGCAATGTAACCCAATAAAAAGAAGTTCAGCCGCAATACTTCGAGTTCGTTTTGTCATCCCCAATTCTTCGGTAAATTTATCTCACAAGTGGTTACTTCGTCTTCGCATTTTAACTCTAGAATCGCCTCTGGATGGTTGTCGTAACTTATATGCTTAACGTCTTCCAAAAAAGAAAAGTCGAATGGAGTCAATTAATATCACTTTTTCGGCTGATTACCCGATTTTTGAATTTTTATTTTTGATTTTAATATTTTCATGCAGCTCGCCGTAGCGAAATGGGTAGGTGCGTGACTACCATTCTACCATAATACCTGGGTTAGAAAGCCAGTGAGGGCATAAAACGCCAAATGATTGAAACAGTTTTTTCTGATAGCGGACGCCTCTCGGCAAACAATGGCAAACCTCTGAATGCATTTCTGTCACGAAAAGCTTCTCATAAAAGGCTATCGGCTGTTCGAAGGTGGTATGAAATTGTAGGTATCTTTATTTGTGGAAAAATATCAAGTCGCATAGCATAAAGATGGGGAGCTCGTCCCAACACTCACTAAAGAGGGTAGGAGGGTAAATATGACTTTCTTCAAGCCAAACGACCGTTTTTGTAGTGCCTAGTGGATTCCTCATGGGTTTTATTTTAGCTGTGAAAGTCAAACAAATGCATAACTGAGACATTACAAATTCTAGGTCGAGGTTGGCAGAGCTTAATCGTATGAGCAATTCAGAGGACAACAAGGCAATATTGGCAGCAGTTTTGTTGATTTTTTTTTTTCGTATTCTCGGTTATTCTATGCTCTCACCAATACAATCTGACTTAACAATCCGCGTTTTATTTTGGCTCATGTTTTTAGCCCTCGACAAGACTTGGCTTGCGTTGGTTTCATTAATCTATTTGACTTCTGGCAGGGTAGGTGATTAGCCTGACGCTACCAGTCCTAACTAGTGGAAATGCTCACCTGTCGTTGCTTAGGAATAACGATGTCTTACTGCTTGGAGCGCCATCTATGTTTCACATTTTTCTGGCAGAAGGAACGCACAGATGGTTGAGGACTTCGGTGTGTCTGCGCTTTACCGCTATCGCCCAATTCTTTTTGCTGGCGCCATTGATGCGATGTTTTTGATTGTTTTTAGTACCCACAATGCAAATAATGCGCGGACTATTGTGCGAGATTAAGGTTGGAAAGGATAAGTTTTTGGGTTTGAGGAATGAGATTTTTTGTTTGTTTAGGGACAGGGAGAGTAGGTAAATTTGGAAAAGTACGAGGACCACGTGGGATTCGAACTCACAACATCCAGGATGGCAGGCTAGTGCACTTACGCTAGACTACCGAGACCGCATTTTATTTTATATAGTATTGGCAAAATATAATGGCCACCCCGTAGTATTGCTATCAAACAAGGGGATTGTCAACCAACTGCTAGCAACTGTTTCTAGTCTAACTGTACTGCACAAGAGAGATCGTTGTTGTTGTTGTAGCAGCATAAACATTCTCCATTCTTACATACGGGGAATGCTGCTGGAGTGGCAATCCTTGGCCGGATACAAATCCGGGTCGTTTCGGTAACGTAGAACCGACTGCCTTGGAAACGAGAGATCGTCCTTCTGTTCGATGTAAATATACGTCCGTGAATCTAAATAAGCCCCTTGTTACAGCCCAGCCGCCACTTATATTAGTTTAAGATTTGAAGACATACTATTTTTAACTTTAGTTTGCAAGTAAATCAATAGAGAAATGCTTCACTAAAATACGAAAAAAAATATTAGCCTTCCATTCAGCTCTCTACCTCCCGCAACCAATCTTCACTTGACTTGGCCTTAAATTCATGTATATACAACTACAATATTCAGCACCTGAAGTACATATTTATTCAACAAATAGCCCTTTCGCTTCTTCGTTTGTATCCATCGGCAAGAATTAGTAAATTTAATCACCACAGTGAAATGACGTCTTTAAGCGCTGACGAAAATTAGCACGTTTAATTGCCACAAATGCTGCTCTCGCAGCACACAGTTGACAAACACAGCTGCACCGTTACATAAACACAGCATGCAAGCAAGCACACCACACACACACACACACACACACACACGTGTAAACGTACACACAAATCACTTGAGCGCTACTCTTTGGCTGCAATTAGACGCATCACAGTGCACTTTTACAACACACGAAGCAACACCGTCGCTGTACCCCTTCCTTTTGCCAGGCATTTGTTGTTAGTCAGTCAATGCACCGCCTTCGTCGCCACTAATGACAACTAACAGCCGCCAGCCAGCGGGTGTTGAGCATTTATTACTCATAATTTCAATATTTGCACAACACATCTGAGCACAAATTGCAATTTGCTATTGCGGCACTGTAGTTGTTGTTGTTGCTGTTGTTTTTGTTGCAAATTTGCGTATGCGTAGGCGTAGTACAAATCTTTTTGAATGGTGTAGTTGCCAAACAGCATAAGAATCGCCAACGCAACTGTCATGCTGCCTATACGCCTCTCCGCCTATCCGTCGTCTATTTGCCTATCTGACTGAGTGTCAGCGTTTGCTGGCTGCCTCGCTGCCGGGCACTGGCACGCACTCATCGCATCGTACGTTTGTCAGAGTGGGTCAACGCGTCGAAGTGGCAGCCGTCGACTATTCATTACAAATTATTGCAATTCGCTTTTTAGGTATGTGTGGAAGTGTTGTGCTGTGCCGGGTAGTTGGAGTAGGTGTTGCACTTGTTGTTGCATTCGCTGTGTTGTTTAAGTGGTGTTGGTATTTTTATTATTATCGTTGACATAGCGCGGCCTTTGCTGCTGCTGCTACTGCTGGCTCCTCTACAACTTATTGCTAACTAATTGCAGTTTGTTTTAAATCATTCCTCCGTTTATAGGTGGTGTCAGCGTGTTACGCGTCGTATGAGTAACATTCCTCATGACTACCTATTCGTATGTATGTATGTATGAATGTATGCATGTGCTACTTATTAATAACCATTTATCTTATCAAATTAGGAGAAGATTACAAAGTATTATAATTGTGTATATAAGTGTGTGTGTGTGCGTGCGTGTGCAGCGTGAAATATTGCAATAACCAGTTTTCCAGCGCCGTCGTTGCACTTGTTTTTGGCTTAGAATGCATAAATTCTTTGAATTATGCACGAATATCAAGTTAATAAAAATAAGTTCATTGAGGGGATGTATAAATCATTAACTGGCATAGAAAAAATTAAATAAATCTAAATTGAAATAATGTCTAATAAAATTTGTGATGAAAAATTCTCAAAAAAGAATGGAAAATCAAAAACATTATTTGAAAAAAAAGTATTGTAATATGACTTGCAAATACCATCTCTACTAATACTAAAACTACCAACAAATTACTTTAACTGCATTAAAGTTTTCTCCACTTCACCACCAATCCTTGACTGCATTAAAGTTTTCTCCGCGGTATTGCCATGCAGAGCAGATTGAAGAAATTAGCGAGTCTTTTGCGATTTTGATGCAGAAATCTACACCGAAGGATCCAAGAAACCTGCTCCGACGCCGAAGTCCATCTACTCTGAACCCCTATAACTGTCGAAATCAGACAACCGCATCTAGAACAGATTGGAGATGGAGACGTATCTCTTAAGATTTCCATGCAGAACTCTACACTGAAGGGTCCAAGATGGAATGCGGCATCGGGCAGCTTTCTACTCTGTATACCTGCAACTGTTAAAAAAAATGCACCTTCCAGTTAAACCTATCAATGGAGACAGAGACGAATCTCTCGAGATTTTCATACAGAAATCAACTTCTACGGGTCCACGATGAACTGTGGCATCGGAGCAGGCTTCTACATTGCATACCTACAACTTTGAACTACTTTGATGAACTAAGAATCTTCGGAGACGAGGAGGTTTGATTACAGAAATCAACTTCGACGGATCCAAGATTAACTGTGGCATCAGGACAGGCTGCAACTGTTCAAAAAAAATGCACTTTCTAGTTAAGCCCATCAAGAGCAGATTGGTGACAGAGACAAATCTCTAGAGATTTTCATATAGAAATCAACTTCGACGTGTCCAATATAAACTGCGGCATCAGGACAGGTTTCTACTGAAAGTTATTATATTTCAACCAGAATTGCTAGCAATCGGTGAAGCTGGCAAACACATCTCCGACGTCATGCAAGCTGAAGCTAAGATAGTTCACATTTTTCACGTATAGTCTGACTGCTATAAAAGCGGTAAACTCGAACAACATAACTTCCAAAATTGGCAAGTAATGTATGAAGGAACTCAGCTCTCTCCATCACTCGCTCGATAACACTCTAGTGTGGATTCCATACTACAGCAACATCGAAGGTAACGAGAATTTGAATGAGTTCTCTAGGCTGGGACCGTCCTGAGCGAAAGCAATAGACCCGCGACCGGAGCGAAAGCAATAGATATTGCCTTCAGCGGAAATACCTAAGGCGGAACTAGAGTCTCACTATTACATCTTTGCAAGTAGACGATGAGAGGGACTGCGAACCGAAGACATGACCTATCTATAACGTATCAAAGACCAAGGTTAGGTTAGGTAAAGGGGCTGTCTTTTGATTAACCCCGGCCAAATAGAATCTCCTTGTGTTACCACCGAAACTATTCCATCCTTACTCCACTTGGGCCTCTCTGAACCACCCAGTGCACTTTATAAATCTCGTTAGTATAGCTAATTTTATATCTGCAACATCCACGATGCTATTCCAAGCAAATTAAACGTTCTTCTACACAGAGCCATGCACCAGCATAGAAGGTGTTCAACTGTCTCTTCCTCTTATACATACTAACAGCCTCTACAAAAGTCAAAATATGACGCCCCAATTCTATTGGCATGCCTTCCTATAAGAGTGCATTAAAGACCAAACTACTACTTGGATACGGACGACCCAACATGTCAAGATTAGCCGCGGTTCTCACAGGACACTGGAAAGTAGGAAGCCACATGCCGAGGCTAAGCATAACTCACAAAAATGTATATCACAGTGGTAGAGAAATGGGAGAGACGGAATCTCCTGTTCACTATCTTTGCAATAATCAGGGTCTATCAAGTGTAAGATTACGAGGTTTTGGCAAACCATTCCTCAATTGCTTTATTGCGGGTTTGGCAGAGCTTCTCCTCTTATTTATGGTGTGCGTCTTGTTCCATCAATGGAGGGACATATCTTCTCTTCTTAATTGGCGCGATAACCGCTTACGCGATTTTGGCCGAGCTTAACAAAGCGCGCCAGTCTTTTCTTTCTCGTGCTAACCGGCGCAAATTGGACACACCAAGTGAAGCCAAGTCCTTCTCCACCTGATCTTTCCAACGCAGAGGAGGCCTTCCTCTTCCTCTGCTACCACCAGCTGGTACCGCATCGAATACTTTCAGAGCTGGATCGTTTGTATCCATTCGGACGCCATGACTCAGCCAACGTAGCCGCTGGATCTTTATTCGCTGCGCTATGTCTATGTCGCCGTAAAGCTCATGCAGCTCATCGTTCCATCGCCTGCGATATTCACCGTTGCCAACGTGCAAAGGTCCAAAAATCTTACGCAGAATCTTTCTCTCGAACACTCTAAGCGTCGCTTCATCGGATGTTGTCATCGTCCACGCTTCTGCGCCATACGTTAGGACGGGCATGATGTAGAGTGTTAGTTTTGTTCGTCGAGAGAGGACTTTACTGCTCAGTTGCCTACTTAGTCCAAAGTAGCACTTGTTGGCAAGAGAGATTCTACGTTGAATTTCAAGGCTGACATTGTTATCGGTGTTAATGCTGGCTCCTAAATAAACGAAGTCTTTTACAACCTCGAAATTATAACTGTCAACAGTGACGTAGATGCCGATACGCGAGTACGCCGACTGAGGGGCATATATGTAGTTAAACCGTCTCTGAGCGGAAAATGATTTTTGTTTTTTGAGGAGTTTTTTAATGCCTGACATACAAGCGGAGGTTTGCCATGCCTCCCGAGGGGTGACCGCTTTTAGAAAAAGATTTTTCTAGCAATTGCTGTTTTATGCGCGGATATTCGAACCTGTGCTCTTCCGAATGGTAGTCACACACCAACCCATTCGGCTACGGCGGCTGGCGTTCCACAACAATATTGATGAAATTTCCGACTTAGAATTTTTTAGACTCTCAACTGAACTGGAGCGGTTTTTAGGAGAGGTACTTTGCATTACTCGATGCCAAAGTAGACAAAAGCGAAAATTTCTGGCATAAGCATTCCTATCCGCTATTTTCCAAGTTGATTTTCACGGGTTTCACAAGTGGTCGAGTATTGTCAATGTGAAGAATCAATGGCACGTGTCTGGTGTCCTGTTTGGATCGTTTTTAGTTCAATGCTCGCTTCACTTCGTTCAGTTGCTTGTGCGAGTGTTTCCCATTAATGATTTCGCCCGACAATTCTGATTCCGCTAAAGACACAGCATCATCTTTGGCCTATGGATATTTGACTTTGGAGTCGGGTGCCGGATTGGCTTGGCTTTACACATGATTTGCGGCGTTTCTTGCTGTTTTAATGGTCTATCACAGTCACACTCGAGCGGCAGCTCAGTGCTCTTTCTAATGTGAGTAATTTTTACCAAACTGCGCGGAATTTAACCGGTAAACTCTCACCGCTGTGCAATTATTACCAAATTACCTTCATGGACCAAGCGCCATGAATCTACATACATACATACATACATCATATCAAATATTCAATCAATTCCATAAAATGATTGAGAAATCCAAGATAAAAGTTTAAAGGAATGAAATTTCAAAATACCTAAAGTATTTCACGAAATCGAGTCAAGTAAATGTAAATGTAAATTTTCCCCCTAATCGCAAAAAAACAAACCGACTACTTATACATAAGTATTTTGCACTGCTCAGTAGCACATAGAATTGTTATTGTTATTAGAAATTACAAAGGTAATGTACGTACATATATTTCTGAGAAAAGCTGCAAGCAGCAAAGGTTGTAAAGAGCAGCAACGAGCGAAGCAATAAAAGCTGGTTAATTTACAAATTTCTAGCCAGTGCGCACAGTAACAGGCGCGGAAAGTACTAAAAGGTACTAATAGAAGAAAGGGTACAAAGCAATTTAAATTAAAAAATTGCCATACATACCAACAAACAAACAACTACTGGCATTTATTTTGTTTGGCATTAAGTGACCACTGGCGCGGATGTAATGTGCAAATTTTTAGTGCTAATAAGGTACTTAGGTACTCGTGCACACACACACACACACACAGCCACATGCATACTTACCAGGCGCGTAACCAAGATTTTTTTTTTGGGGAGGAGTGGAATTTTTGTTTAAATCCTCTCAAGTTTAAAAAAATAGGTAAATATTTATTTCAAAAATTGTATTTAGGTGCATAATCACATACATACTTATACATTTAAAAGACATACACACAAAGAATATATTTTTTTTAATTATAACAAATTAAGTGCAAATGATAATGGAACAAATAAAGACATTTAGACGCTTGTAAATAACAACATCTTTAACTTGATTTCGCCTCATCGCTTGGCTTCAGCAAAGTTTTCTAAAATTATTTCTCAAAACGCGCTTTTTAGGCTCTTGAGATTTGTATTTCATATACAAAAATTTACTTGGCTATAAGACTATGTACCCCAAATTTTTCTAAAAATTCTAATAAAAAATTTGAAAATTTGGCAATTTTTTTTTTTTTTATAAATTATTGTCATTTCTCTTTATTGTGATAATATTGGTATGGCTCGTATGAATATGAATACGTATGAATGGCCTCGGCGGCACACCTCCAAAGATCACCAAATGCAAATAGTTCCTTATCTAAAGGTGGTTAAGTTTCAAGGGCCGGTGTTGTTTTTGAATAAAATACAATTTTTTTAGGAAATTATTGTCATTTCTCTTTATTATGATAATATTGGTATGGCTCAGTTACGTATGGAACAAAATATCGACCCAATAGCCGCCGCGGCCTCGGCGGCACACCTCCATCCGATGGTCGAAATTTTCGATGACGCTGAGGCATAATTGAGGTTCTATGCCGTTAATGTGCCGAATTATCTCATCTTTTAGCTCTTAAATTGTTGCAGACTTATCGATGTACCCCTTTTCTTTCAAATAACCCGAAAGAAAAAAGTCCAACGGTGCCGTTGACGTTTAGGTGTGGTTCACATTCAACATCAGCCCTTGAAATTTAACCATCCTTTACAAAGTTCGAAACTTTGCCTTATATGGTTCTCTTGTTGTAGTATGAACTATATTTTTATAAAAAAAATAATTGAAATTACAATATAAATAAGTAAACAGTCCAAACTTATCAATGGGTGTTGTACCTTTTCTTTTAACGTTAACAGTAAGTGCGGAACTCAACGAAAGTGCTCACTTTTTATGTGTTTTCAAATCATTATTACCTTTGCTACTTAAAATATTCTACATATTTGCTTGTTTAATACGTATTGTAAGCGATCAGTTGAACAATGATCGGAATCGTAAAACTGTTGGCATAAAATAACACACAAAAAAATTCTTTATTTCTATGCAAACTACTCAGATAAACCTATAGAAAACAAATAAAGCACCTAAACCGTGTGGTAATTAATTTTTTACTGCAACCCTGTTAGCTAATGAAAGCTTTAAAACCCAGATTTTTGTTATCGAAAATTTTTTTTTATTTTAAATATTTGTTTTGTTAGCCCCGCAACGTATTTTTTGCAACTAAAACTATTGTGCTAATACATATTATTTAAATTATAAATATTTACGGAGGCCGCCGTAGCCGAATGTGTTGGTGCGTGACTAACATTCGGATTTCAGAGAGAGAACGTTGGTTCGAATCTCGGTGAAAGAACAAAATGCAGGAACATTTTTTTCTAATAGCGGTCGCCCCTCGGCAGGCTGTACTTTTTTGGAGGAGATCAGACAGCAACTGTATACAAACAGACAAGCAATGGAGGGTGTAAAGGTAAAATAAAATTTAGTTTCACTCGAAATATTTTTTGTTTGTGTATTTAACAAAAATGTTATTCAAAAACAAAATTATTTTTATTAATATTAGTTGTTAACGCGCTGGCTTTGAGCGCATAGTGCTGAATAAAAAAAATTGGATGATTAATTTTGCGCCACTTTGCACATTCAAATTTATATAAGTCAAGCGCTTTTTATCAATTTAAGATAATTTTCACGACCGGTTGAGGGGGACGTAGTCAAATCCATTGCTGCATTTAGTTTTGTTTTTATATCGAGCCATTTGTTTAGCTGCATGAGAACTATCGATATCGATAACTATGGTTTGACAGTTGAGAATCGCAAACTGTGATGATATTTCTGTGCTGTAAGGTTTAACACGTCATCATGAACCGTTTTCGTCGTTATAATTGGCGCGTACACCCTTTTTGGGTGTTTAGCCGAGCTCCTCCTCCTATTTGTGGTGTGCGCCTTCATGTTGTTCGACAAATGGAGGGACCTACAGTTTCAAGCCGACTCCGAACGGCAGATATTTTTATGAGGAGCTTTTTCATGGCTGATTGGACTCATTTAGATTTATTATTCAGATTTATTGGAAAAGGTAGCGAAAAATTGGCCTGATCGATTGGACCATGTAAATTCCAGCCGCGGCGATCAAAAATAAATACCATGAAAGTGTCTACCAGATTATAATACAAAACAATGCATGCCAACAATATTTCTGTTTAATAAAAAAAAATATTATATGATATAATTACATCTGTCTCTTGAATGCTAAATTTTTCCAAATCCGACCACTGTACAGTGGTACACCAAAACAAAAAACATTCATAAGCAAAGCTATTGATATGTATAATGAAGCTGTGTGAGGTAAAGCAAGAATAGAAATACTGAAGATGTCTAAAATGTCGTTACACGAAAAAGGGAATGTCAAACAGTAATGAGAAACATAACTAATAACGAGTAGTAACAAGCGAGACAAGGCAAGAGCAAGAAGTCGCAATTCATACTTGCACTACACACCTGAACACACGCACGCCCACCGCCGCTCGCGAGTGAGTGAGTGAGTGAAGCAAATGCGAAATACTACTATGTAATGGAAATAGCGCATGAAGGTAGTGGAGGTTAAGGCTTAGGCAAATACAAATGGACGTATTGTACGTATTCAAACATACTATGGGCATATGAACATAAAGCAACGCATACATATGCACATAATTATATGACAGTCGGCACCTACAGCCAGATCAATACTCGTATAACTGTAAATGTTACATTAAGTGCCACACTAAAAGCGAATGTACGCGCAAATAGAAATATATATTTACTAGGGTTGTCCTTCATTATATGGGAACACATTTTTTTCATATATAAATGTATACCGTAATAAAATTATAAAATAAAATGTGCATCCGTAGTAAAATGTGGTGCCAATTAATTGATGTTTAGTGAAAATATTATACAGATTTTCTGGGAATTTACTCCGAAAAACTCCTAAATATTTTTCTTACAAGTTATAGTGCTTTACCACATTGCCGTTTTAGGTAACTTTGCCATAAAAAGTTTTAAGCTATTTTTCTATAACTCCTAATTTACTCCTAAGCTGTTGTGCATGTAGAAATTATAAAAAATGTGCATTCGTAATAAAATGTAGTGATAGTTAATAGATTTTTAATGCAAAAATTAGATAGATTTTCTGCCAGTTCACACAATACTCCGAATTAGTCCTAAATGTATTTTTTTGCTCAAACACTGCTTTACCACATCGCCTTTTTAGGTAACTTTTCCATAAAAAGTGTTAAGCAATTGTAAATTATGTAACTCCTAATTTACTCCTAAACTGTTGTGCATGTAGAAATTATAAAAAAATGTGCATTCGTAATAAAATGTAGTGCCAATTAATTGATGTTTAGTGAAAATATTATACAGATTTTCTGAGAATTTACTCCGAATAACTCCTAAATATTTTTTTTTGGAATTTCCCACATTGCCTATATAGGTAACTTTCCCCATGAAAAGTGTTAAGCAATTTTTATGTAACTCCGAATTTACTCCTAAACTGTTATGCATGTAGAAATTATAAAAAAAAAGCATTCGTAATAAAATGTGGTGCCAATTAAATTATGTAGTACCAAAAAATTATACAGATTTTCTGAAAATTCACAGAATACTCTGAATTACTCCCAAATATTTTTTTTGGAACAATAGTGCTTTATCACATTCCCTTTTTAGGTAACTTTCCCCATAAAAAGTGTTTAGCAATTTTTCTGTAACTCCTAATTTACTCCTAAACTGCAGGTAAAAAGTATGGATCAATTATATTTGTTTCTCAGTTTTCTACACAAAATATGCGTTATTCGAATTTTCAAACAAACAACGAGAACTTTGTCATCTTCTAGCAAGTTCACGCATAATTCCGAAAAATTGTTAAATAACTTTTTATCATGAATATGAATATTACTATTTTATTCAATTAATTTTCTCTGTGCAATGTGAATAGTAATTTTTCGTTAACTCCGATTAACGCCTAAATTATATGGTTCGTATGAAAAGTATTGATCAAATAGTATATGTATGTTTCCAATAATTTTTTTTTGCAAATCGTGCTTTTTGAAAAAGTTTTGAAAGTTGAAAAATAGTCACTTTGTTGCAAGTTCACACATAATTCCGAATATTATTTTTCACTAATTTTTTCTACAAAACAGGCGCTCTGCAATTAAAACAAAAAAATTTAAAAAAAAATTTCTTCTTTTAGCAAGTGTTTATATAACTCCGAATAACTCCTAAAAATTTTAGGTACCTCCTATAAACTCATTATTTGTGTAAAAATAGTACCTTTTCCCATGAAATGTAAAAATTAATAATTTATCGGTAACTACGAATATCTACCATCCACTCTTTCAAAATTTTACCTGTCCATATTGGATAAATTGACAGCAGAAAATAGTTACTACATTAAAAACAAAAATTCTATACTGGAAATTCCAACATACTATATATGGACCACCCTAACGCGTATAAGTACTAAAAATGATTGAATGTAATAACAATTGCCCACAGATGAGTGAGTGGGTGTTAAAAGGGTAACGTGGGGAATGAGGGGAAGTACACATGCGTGCAAATAAGCGACGCACATACGGACTTGAAGACCTACCTAATACATTAGCACCTAAACAAAAGGGCGCGAATAACCGTATTGTCAATTTGTATGCATGCATTAACTACAAAACTGTTGGTACCAGCACTCTTAGAAGCATAACACACGAGTGCCGAATGTATGTACATATAAAATTATTTTTGTAAATATGAATCGTTGTATGTTTGTATGTCTGTTTGCAGGTACCCTGTAGGGAGAACCTGAACAAGTTTTAGTTTCAAAAATACTCGTAAGAAAGGCCTAATTCGGTCCACACTGGGCTTCATATAGTCACGCAAATTTTAAGTAAAATTTTGTTTGGGCTTTTTGGGGCTTTTGATTTTTGTGTGCGTGTATGTCTATCTCGATTATTTTATGCTATTTAGGCGGCCATCGTTCCTAAATGGGTTGGTGCGTGACGTTCATTCGGAAGTGCCTAAGTTCACAACCCCGAACACCAGGCACGAAACAGCAAATAAAGAAAAAGATCGATAATAGTGATCGCACCTGCTGCCATAAAAAAGCTCCTCATAAAAAACTATCTCTGCCATTCGGAGGCGGCATAAAACTGTAAGTTCCTGCGTTTGCAGAAAACTATGAAGACGCGTACCCCAAATAGGCTTAACGGCACTCGGCTAAGCACCCAACTTTGGGTACAAGCGAGAACTTTTTATACGCATACATATAATATATATATAAATACAATGTAACCTCTTCTAACGGACTCCTCTATTAGCCGGACACCTCCCTTGAGTGCACATTTTTTCTATACCAAATTTTATGTATCTACTCTTTCGAGTAGACACCTCTCTTGGAGGGACAAACGCTGACTGACAGTGAGTGTTCGCCCAAGAGAGGTTTTACTGTATATATTATATTAGTATACCCGTAGAGTCTAGACGTTAAACTGAAATAGTATCGTATTAGCATAGAAAATGAAAGAGGAAGAAAAAAAATATTTTAATTGTTTTTTTGTGTTTCTTTGTTTTTTTTTTTTCAATTAAATCTTTTTATAATTTTCTTTTTCATTTATAAGTTTTTTTATAATTTTCTTCTTCATTTATAATATTTTTGAAATTTTGTTTTTTTAAGTTTTTTCATTTTGTTTTAAATTTTTTTTAATAATTTTTTTTTTCTTATATTTTCTATTATTTTTTTTACTTAATATACCTTTTTCGCATTTTATTTTGTTGTATTTTTGAGTTTCTTGTTTTTGATGTTTTTTTTTTCAATTTAATTTTTTTTATAATTTTCTTTTTCATTTATAATTTTTTTCCAATTTTGTATTTTAACCTTTTTATTTTGTTTTAATTTTTTTTTGTCTTATATGTTCTTTTATTTATTTATTTTTTTTTTTAATATAACTTTTTCGCATTTTATTTTTCTTGTTTTTAATGATTATTTATTTATTTTTTTTCTTAATATTTTTTTTTTAAATAATTTTTAATTATTTTTTTTGTTCTAAATGTTTATGTCTTAATTTTTTTATTTTTGTTTAAGTTTGTTTTTTTTCTTTTTTTTTTCTTATATTCTTTCAATTTGTTTTCTATTATTTTTGTATTTAATATAAATTTGTCGCATCTTATTTTGTGTTTCTTGTTTTTAATGCTTTTTTTATTTTTTTTATTTTCAATTGTTTATTTAAGTTTTTTTTCAATTAAAATTTTAAATTTTTTAATTTTGTTTTTTTATTTTTTTTTAATTTTTTTTTTATTTATTTATTTTTTTTTTTTTTTTTCATTTATATTTTTTTTTCTCTTATATTTTGTTATTTATTATACCTTTATTGCCACATTTCCATTAAAAAAGTTCAGTTTTTTGTGGCCACTCAACATATTCTGATTCCTTCGCACACAGTTCAAACGTAGCCTCTTCAGTCGATTTTCCTGCAGAGCTCTACGCGAAGTACCCGCCGTACTGAAAAAATAGCATTCGTTTTACTGACTGGTTGATTTGTAATTTTTTTCAATTTGCAAGTACATTTGAATCAAACCGAACATTTTACAATAGCAAATGACATCATTGTGTTACATTCGTACACATATAAATATATTTTTTGGGTTTCTTGTTTTATATGAATACAGCGCAATGGTACGTACGTTGGCGTGCAAATTCAATTTGAATTACATGTATTTTTGTCTAGAGGAAAAGTAGCTAAAGCAACAATAAAAATTCGCACTACAAAAATCTGCTCCATCACTCATTCTGCCTCACCTCCAAGTGCTGGCCCAGCATTGTAATTGTCAGCGTTTGCGAGCAAATTGAACTTTATGACCCTTCTAATGTTCAACTAGTCAAGCACAGGCATGCATACATATGTAGCTATGAGTGCTCTCACACACATACACATGTAGATATATATGAATATATGTGTGGAAATAAAATTTACATGTGGGCATGTTGGCAATCTGGTTTAAAATTGTTATTGCTTTTCAGAAATCAAAGGGGCTTGAGTTTTTCGAGCAAATTAGCAGCAACTTACAATTACGAGAAAAGATTTTATGGCAAAAACTCATCTCAGTTACAATAGAATGTGGCGTATGTATGTATATGTGCCTATGCATATCCATTACATACAGACATGTGCACATAAGCACAGCGCACGTGACATTTACGTGATTATTTTTTGTGTCTACTTGCTTTCTTTTTGTTTTTGTTTTTGTCAGCTTTTGTTTTATGTAACGGTTGATTTGTGGTAGTTTGTGTTAGCGAATAGAAAAAAAATTAATTTACAAAAATTTTGTTGACATTTTAAAGGCAGCCAGTTTTCTAGGAAAACTCAGTAAAATAAATAAATTTCATTAATGGGACTTAATTAGTTTAAATTGAGCAGGCATTTGTGGGGAAACAAAACACCTCTTGAATAACCTCATAACTAACCCTAACCCACAGTTACAATCAAGTGACTCAAGAGATGCTACTCTCTTTATGAAACCACCTGTTAGCCAATTGAAATGTTAGATCTCATCTCTGTTAACTATTACAAGCTTTTGATCAGAATCAGAACCCAACTCTACCCACTGGCAAAGTGAGATCTCTGGAGATAGAAAGAGATGGAGTGAAAATGAGAACTCGTCAAAGTGGTGAAATTACAAAAGCCTGTTTTGAATTGAAAAATTCAGCGTCGCGAGAAACTTTAAAAGCTGAGCTCTATTGCTGTTGCAGGTCAGCTTATCACTAATCCATGACCCACTAAATGAATGTTGCTCTATTTTGAAATGCTTTCTTCTGGCAACTCTCTTATATCGGCGTTTTGTCGGAATTCGCTGCTGGGAGTATATTCAAACCAGTTGGGCTTTTGAAAAAAGACCTCTACTCAAAGAGCACTTAGATATTTCTACTAGAATTTTCTTTTCAGAAAGGTGGTTGGATGGAAAGCTTCTTATTTCGATGAAGCCTTTAAAGAGCAAAATGAGATCGGGCACTTCTATATGACTCGAAATGCTAAAATTTTAACACATTCGAGTGTGCGATCGAAACCAAAAATAACAAAATTCCCATTTTATTCTTTTTGCCGCGGACCCTGTGAAGTGATTCCATGTCAAGTAACAAGTATTTTGGACATTGCCGTCAATTTTTCTGAAAATGGTTTATTTGCAGGATTGAGTATAATAAGAAACAAGTTGATAACATTTTAAAAAACAATTTGATATTTTTTTAATGCTGAAACTTTTTGTATAGCGTTTTTTCAAGTGCAACAGCTTGAATTTTATACTTTTTAGGATAATATCTAGAGAAAATTTAATGTTTTCTTAAAAAAATTTATGAAATTTTGTTTTAAATGAAAAAATAATATATATTTTTTAATTTTTTTAGGGGAAAACTTAATTTTTTCCTTTGTTAAAAATTTTTCTGAAACTTTTTTTTTAAGTTTTGTGAAAAATGTATTTTTTTTTAAATATATTTTTTTTTTAATTTCTGTGAAAAATATATATTTTTATTTCTAATTTTTTGAGGAAAAATTTTATTTTCTTTTTTTTTTTGTGAAAAAATTTAATTCTTGTTTGTGAAAACAAAAACCAATTTTTTTTTATAAAAATTTCTGTGAAATAACTTTTTTTGTTATTTAGAAAAAAAAACCTCAAATTTGTTTCTAGTTTTTTTCATTATTTTTGTGAATATTTCGTTTTTTCGTTATAAATTTTTTGGGAAAATTTTTATTTTTTTTGGTAAAAATGTTTGTGAAAAAATTTAAATTATTTTTTGTTAAAAAATTTATTTTGTTAAAAATGTGTGGGAAACATTTTTTTTTTTTGGTTTGTTAAAAATTTCTGTGGAACAACTTTTTTTGTTATTTTAAAAAACAAAACTAAAAATTTGTTTTCACGTTTCTTTCATTAAAATTTGAATGTTTTGTTTTATTGTTAAATGTTTCTTGTGAAAAAAAGTTTTTGTTAAAACATTTTTTTTCTTTTTGTAAAAAATTTAATTTTTTTTTAACAAGTTAAGTGGGTGGCATCTATAGACGTTTATATCCCCTATTCGCGCTCGTACAAATCCGCGAGCTGCCTTCACGCTCATAAATCGGAAGCTATTTCTCCCACTGTTCCAGATTGACGACTTGCCAGTAATATCAGAGGCCCAGCCATTGCCTTCTTGTACAAAATGTTTGTGAAAAAATCGTTTTTGGTCATTTTGAAAATCAAAACTTCAAATTTTTTCTTGTTCTTTTTCGTTATTTTTTTTTGCAAACTTTTAAATTTTTAAAATTCAGTAAATTTTTTTTGTGAAAAAAATTTTACGTTTTTTTTTATTAAACGTTTTTGTAAACAAAACATTTTTGTTTGAATTCTTTACCCAACATATAGTTTTTTTTTGTGAAAAAATGTAATTGCTTTTGTATTTTGTTAAAAATATTTGTGTAAAAAATTTATGTTTTTTTGTTAAAAATTCCTCTGAAGCAAGTTTTTTTTCATTATTTTTTTTTTTAATTAATTTATGTTGTACAAAAATGTCACGTTGTTTTGTTAAAAGTTTTTGTAAAATTTTTTTTTTTTTTTTTTTTCATTATTATTATTTTTAATTAATTTATGTTGTAAAAAATTGTAACGTTTTTTTGTTAAAAGTTTTTGTAAAAATTTATGAAAACAATTTTTTTTTGTTAAAAATTTCTCTGAAACTATTTTTTTTTTTCATTTTGAAAAACAAAACTCAAATTTTTTTCTTGTTTTTTTCATTATTTTTGTGAATTTTTGTTTGTTAAAAAATTTTTGTGAAAAAATTTAATTTTTTTTGTTAAAAAATTTGTGAATTTTTGTTTGTTAAAAAATTTTTGTGAAAAAATTTAATTTTTTTTGTTAAAAGATTTGTGAATTTTGTTTTTGTGTTTTATTTGAGACAACGTTTTAGTCATTTTGAAAAACAAAATTTTCTTAATTTTTTTCTGTTCATTAATTACTGAAACTGTACTCAATTATCTATGTATGAAAGTTTCATAGTGGTATTCCCCTAACTTTTTCAGTTATATTGAAATACGTACAGCAAAAAAACATATGTATGTCATCAGGAAACACGTAAAATTCACACATTTTGCATAGGATAGCTCTCAAATGTTCTACTTGTGAGCTCAAAATAAATATCACCTGTTAACTGGGGGTATTATTCGCTTGCCATTGTTAGCCGTACTTACACTAGTTCTCAAGTAAACAAAGTTCTTTCACCATTTCAAAATTATAGCTGCGCACAGTGACAGTGTTGGCAATGCCTGAGGAGCGTCTGTATGTTGCCAGGATGTGCTTTGCCTTACAGGAGCTGCTTGCGTATCTGTAAAATATTTGTTAAGCCCATTGAAAATTAAAGTTGCACACAACGGCACGCGACTAGATATTCATGAAAGAAAGTTTCACTACCTGCTGCGACCTCCTCCACTCTTACCCAGTTTACCCAGATTTTTATGTTTTACGCAGCGCAGCCGAGAACCAATGCGGGCTAAGTTTGCAACAGCAAGTTAGTATTACAAATATTTTATTGCGTTTGACAGACAAGCAACAAGTTTGTAAAACCAGTGGCCTGCAGCCAACAGTAACACCAACCAACAACAGCAACAACGGCAACTGTTGAATTACATTTACCTGCAGCCTGTATGTATGTATATGTATAGTACGTGCTCGACAAACATTAGACGGATAGCTCAATTCAGCACCAAATGTGGTGCAAGAGTTGGCAAAGTACAGAGGAGAAACGTGTGCGTGTGTGTGTTAGCATCCCGCTGTGGCACGTGTACTCAGTTGCGTGCTTTAATTTGTTATTAATTTCTATGAAATTACAAAGTTGCTATTGAACTTGCACGACATGACAGTTCACTCTAATAGTTGAACACTTTTGTTGTTAAATTAAGAAAAATACACAAGTAAATCTTGGTTAAGTGTATTTATGTTACGGCATTAAGGTAAAGTTCTACCAGATTTACTCAAAACTTACCGCTTACTTTGATGTGGGGAAGAAAATCCTCTTATTGCTTAGATTACCCAACGGAGGAGAAAGGATTTGGAATGTCAAATTCGAGTTGGCGAAATTTCAAGTGATACATTATTTAAGGCAGTAGCAAAAGGACTATTTGAAATTAAACTTGAATTAGCATTCAAAAGAAATGAAAAATTTATTAACTGAGAATTGCACGTTTGCGGAGATGTTTGCATAATCGCCAAAATTATTAAAGAAAAATATTGAATATTTGCTTAAAACCAGTCCATTATTTACATTTACTCATTTATTTATCGCTTAGTCGCACTAGCACTTTACAATTTTCCTATAAATAAATGTTATAAAAATAAATATGCAACTAAAAGCAATTTATTCAATTTTCACTTTCCCCACATTTATTTACAATTACTTCGCACTTGCATTGCTGCACTGCCCCGCTTAATGATGACTAAAGAGTCCTACAACAGCAAGAACAACAAACACACTTTCGCTAAATACCCCAATGTCGTTGCTCATTGCTTTCGTATTTATTTATTATTAATATTTTTTTTTTATACAAATTCGCTTTCATGCGAAATTTGTTTTTGTTATTATCTAATAAATATTCAGTATTTTATTTTTGCTAAATCACAATGATTATTTACTTTTCTCTCTTCGTCTTTGTTTCTTTTGTGTTTTGCAACCGTAGGTATTCTCTTGATAAACAGTTGAAAAAATATCAAATTGAGGCAAGAAGTGAAGAATTCTCGGCTTTGTTATTTGCATTTTTGCTTTGAATGAATGGCAGTCAAAATTGCATCAGATTTTTTTGGGAAAAAGTTATTTCTTTATTAATTTTTTATTTTTAATATAATTTCATTTTATTTTCATTTGGTTTATTCCATAGTAATAGTTTATAAAACAGATTTATATAATAGCTGATTTTATTAACGTTTTTTTTTGTTTTAACATCGAATAACCAGCAACAAGAATTGTGTAACATTTTGTAAAGAAAATTTACTACTGGTTTTCGTTTTAATGAATCAAAATTTATTTTATTCTATTTCTTATTTTCCTTATCTTTATTTTACTTTCTAACATAATAGGTATTTATTAATGAGCATAATGCCTGACCTTTTTGGTCTTGTTTTCGAAACAAAACTTGCGTGATTTAATTTACTTTGTAAAGGTTGTATGCTTAAAGGAATCGAGACCAATATGTACTTACATACGTATGTTTCAAATTAATGTACATAGTGGCACAAAACTAATCATCCCATTTCGTTTTTTCCATAACTTAACAAAAAATGGAAATATCTTTTTAGTAAGTAAAAAAGTTATTCAACAAAAATTATTCTTATTAAAAAAAGTAGCAAAGGAATTAATTAAAATAAATAAACTATTTTCATTTTTATTTCGTAAAAAAGTTATTAAAAAAAAACAAATTAATTTAATTTCATAAACAAAATTTATTTCTTAATTTTTTTTTTTAATAAATTTTATTTTGTAAAAAAGTTATTCAAAAACAATTATTTAATTTAATTTCATTTTTTTTTTTTTTTTCAAAAAACAGTCATACAACAAATTTGTTTTGCCAAAAAAATTAAAAAATAAATTTTTTTATGAAATTAAATTAAATAACTTTTTTCGATTAACTTTTTTACAAATAAAAATGGAAGTATTTTTTTATAATAAATTTTTTTGAATAACTCAAAAACAATTAACAATTGAATAATTCAAAAACAATTATTTAATTTAATTTCAGTTTTTTTTTCACAAAACAGTCATACAACAAATTTTTGTTGCCAAAAAAAATTAAAAAATTTATTTTTTTTATGAAATTAAATTAAATAACTTTTTTCGATTAACTTTTTTACAAATAAAAATGGAAGTATTTTTTTATAATAAATTTTTTTGAATAACTTTTTTACTAAGATTTTTTGATAAAAATTTTTTGAATAACGTTTTTACTAAATAAAAATCGACATTTTTTTTTTTTTTGATGTTTTAAAAAGATAATTTTTTTGAATAACTTTTTTATTATTTTTACTAAATAAAAAACAAATTATTTTTAATAATGCAAAAATGTTTTTTTTTATTTTTGAATAATGGAAATATTTTTTTTTGTTTCTGAATAATGGAAATAGTTCTTTTTTTTGAATAATGAAAATATTTTGTTTTTAGTTTTAAATAATGGAAATATTTTGTTTTTAGTTATGAATAATGGAAATATTTTTTTTTTCTTTAAATACAAATATTTTTTTATTTTTGAATAATGCAAATATTTTTTTTAAATTTATTTTGCCTCTTCGTATACTGCAGTTTTCTAGCTCGCAAAAGTCAGATATGATTCACGCACGACGCCATTTACAAAAATTGCAAATCTTACGATAAGGTGATTAATTTGACTGACGCCACCTTGTAGTTCAAAGCAATTTGTTACACATATTACCATTTGCCCAAGATTGTTTGGTTTTGAAAATGGAAATCGTGAAATCGATCCGTAATCAGCTACCATATGATGAACCCCAAAAGAAGAAATATGATTCAAGTGGAATTAAACAATCGGCGGTATCCAAGGATGATAGCAGCCCATCAACTGATTATGTCAAATTCGCTCAGAGCAGAATAACAGTCTTCTAAAGAGCACACCTCTAAAAATCTTTTCATCGTGAGCGGTATCACATTCACCTCATTCAGATCTAACGTAAATGTTATTAAGATCAGATAAAAACCACGCCTTGTTTTTATTTGTTAACTAAATTTGAATGAAAAGTTCCTCGTAAAAAATATGTGTCGTACGGCTTTACTTTACTTTACTTTACTTTACTTTACTTTACTTTACTTTACTTTACTTTACTTTACTTTACTTTACTTTACTTTACTTTACTTTACTTTACTTTACTTTACTTTACTTTTACTTTACTTTACTTTACTTTACTTTACTTTACTTTACTTTACTTTACTTTACTTTACTTTACTTTACTTTACTTTACTTTACTTTACTTTGCTACTTTACTTTACTTTACTTTACTTTACTTTACTTTACTTTACTTTACTTTACTTTACTTTACTTTACTTTACTTTACTTTACTTTACTTTACTTTACTTTACTTTACTTTACTTTACTTTACTTTACTTTACTTTACTTTACTTTACTTTACTTTACTTTACTTTACTTTACTTTACTTTACTTTACTTTACTTTACTTTACTTTACTTTACTTTACTTTACTTTACTTTACTTTACTTTACTTTACTTTACTTTACTTTACTTTACTTTACTTTACTTTACTTTACTTTACTTTACTTTACTTTACTTTACTTTACTTTACTTTACTTTACTTTACTTTACTTTACTTTACTTTACTTTACTTTACTTTACTTTACTTTACTTTACTTTACTTTACTTTACTTTACTTTACTTTACTTTACTTTACTTTACTTTACTTTACTTTACTTTACTTTACTTTACTTTACTTTACTTTACTTTACTTTACTTTACTTTACTTTACTTTACTTTACTTTACTTTACTTTACCTTACTTTACTTTACTTCACTTTATTTGCCTTTACTTAACTTTACTTAACTTTACTTTTTTGGCGGTGAGTTGGTTTTTTTAATGCTCTTCAGCATAAGTTTCCATTTCACGCCTCTTTTTCGGATGATATCCTCAACGAAATGTGTGACATTCCATTTTTCTTCGCCTATCATAATTTCGTCGATTATTTCTTCAGGTGTATATACACAAATACCTCGTTGCAGAGCTGTTATTTCTGTGTTCTACCTCTTGCATCATCGTATTAAGTATCTTCACAAAAGTTTGGTGGGTAGGTTCGCCCTTCCCATTCGCCACAAATACTTGCGAAAGGACCCATGTCCGTACAAAAACAAAATGCTCATAAAAATTAGTCTCACCGTGTTTAGTCTCGTTGCCCATCTATCGTACTGTTCAAAGCTTCATCTTGTTTGCCAGAGGTTGAGTGTTTGAATTATGAAGTCGGAGAAGCATTATCCTAGAATTCCTGAGGTTACCGCTTACTTTGGCAGCACGATTTATGTATGTGCGCCCATTAAGTTAATCTTGAATCTAGTTGCACTCCTAAGTAAAGGGTTTTCCAATAACAGGTGTTACAGGTGAATAGAATGCGCTATCGAGAGATGATTAACGATTTTTTATGGCCGAAATTGGATGGTATTGATCTGGACAACGTTTATTTTCAACAACACGGCTCTACGTGCCGCACAAGCAACGAAACCATTAATCATTTATGTGAAGAGTTTCCGGACCGTGTTATCTCTCAAAGAGGTGATCACAATTGGCCACCGAGATCTTGTGTTTTAACACCTAGTGACTTTTTTCTTTGTGGCCACGTGAAAGAGAAGGTCTACGCCAACAGCCCAGGGTCGATTTAAGACCTCAAAGATGGAATTCGTGAGGCTATCGAGACCACTTTGCAGTTCGGTTATGGAAAGTTTCATGAAAAGGATATTGTCCTGTAAGCGTCGTCGTTGCCTGATGTTCTTTTCCACTATAAAGGGCATACCTTCTTCTTTAAAATGAAATAAACATCCGATCATTTATATTAAAAAATAGCATTTTTCTTTGAATATCAAAATAACACATCTTATTAAAAACCCCTTTATTTGATCACTCTATTTGTCGCTAGAGCACGTCAATTGGTTAGTAGCATTAGGTAGGTTTTTTTTTGTCTGTGTGAAATTTTAATCCGTGGTCCTCTAGCCATGTCTGTACTCGGATCATCACCTGATTTAACTTCCTTTTGTCTTCAACAGTGTCTCGAGCAGTTATTTCAGCTGCAGTGTTGTCTGCGTATCCAACTACTTATAGATGCCATCTCTATTCGAAGAATTTCATCGTAGCTTATTTTCCAAAGCTCAGGTCGCATGGTAGCTCATAGTAGGTTGCTATCAGCGCACAGGAATAATATTCGACACGTTTTTTTACATCTTTGGCCCACCGCGACCTCTACTCCCTTGCCGGTTCCTCTTCGTCAAATATTTTTGCCGCTAATTCTTCAAATTTTAAATTCACTTGGAACTGACGAGCTGAAATCATTAATATGGATGGCACCTTTTATTAATTTTTCTTTCAAAATTCAGACAAAAAAATGTGTGCGATTTGTAGTGAAAATAAGTGCTGTTTTAAATTTAAAGTAAATGTTTCAATATACATATTTTTAGTATGAAATTCTCGCGTCCACTTTCTGTGTTTTTGCACCCACCTCACATTATCTCCTCATCCAATGTCAATTTATCTTATTGATAGTTAATTTGTTTCGAATGCATTGAATGCAAAATATTTACTCAACCAGTAACAGGGGCAACAACAAATTGTGATAGCAGCAACGTCAATTGGCGCGCCGCAGCTGTGCAAATGCTATCAAGCGTGCGAGAGACAGTTGTGTTCTAAGCTATTTACTTTTGCCAACCGGCTGCAACGTTATCTGCGTCTCCGTCGCCGCCTCCTCTACCCCCGGCTAATCGCTTTGCACATAGCAGATAAACTTTCGCTTTCGTTTGCGATTTCGATTTCGATTTTGCACTCGCAGCGCCGCAATACCTCTGCTTAGACAATTGAAAGTGAATATGAGAAATCGCATTTGCAATCGGCTACTACGTCAGCGCCATTGAATTGCGAAATCGAGAATAAACTGTGGCGGCTGCAGTTAGCGGGCAGCGGCGGGCGTTGCTTTTGTGACGCTGCGGCGGCATTGTGCGCAAAATCAAAAAATAAAAATAAAAAAGATGTTAAGAATAAATAATTTGCTTTTGTGTTAATATTTTGCGCATTTTTATTTGTTTCTGCAAAAGCAATATTTACTGCTTCAAACTTCGTAATAGAATTGTGCTTAGCGAATATTTATTGCATACACGCTTTTTATTTATATTGTCGACCGATCTATGTACATACATACATACATGTGAATATGCATGCGAACTGGTGTGCGAATGTGCGGGCAAGTTTTGTGTGTGTGTGTAAGTTTTGTTAGCATTTTTTTATTTAGTTTCACTTGATAATTCATTTTCACTTTCTTTGTTTGTTTGTTCAGCAGCTTTGCGTACCGCGGCCCGCACATGACTGCCGTCAGGCCAACATAGAATGCTTACATGCCTACAAACAAATAAGCTCACATACGCACACACACACATGCATGCATGCATATATTAATTGTCTGTGGGCGCGGTGTGTGTGCAGTAGCACGTGTCTGCTTTACAGATACAGATTACTTCTTCTTCTCCGGCATTTGCGTAAATTGTTAAATTACTTATACGCCGCGGAGAGCAGCATCAAATACGAGCTGCCGCGTATACATATACATACATGTGTACATGTATATACATGTGTACTCTGTATGTATGTATGTATACATTTTTATTGGCGCTTAAGTCGACAAAAGCTCAACGCACATGCTGTGATCGCAAATTAACGCAGCAGTGTGTCGCTGCTACTGGGCGCGGGGGTTAGACGTGAGGTAAGTTTATCAGAGTATTTGATTCGCATATGTGGCACTTTTTGTTGTTATAGTTGTGTTTTTGTTTGCATTATCTGAGCAGAAAAGTACTCGAGGCAATGTGGGTTGCTGATGTAATAGAAAGTGAAATAAAAAATAAAACAAAACGATTTTATTACTAGGTTAGGTTAGGTTGGTATGGTTGCCCAAGAAATGAGTACACTTGAACGAAGAAGAGTGGATTCGTTCTTTGTGATACCATTATGAAGGGGGTGAGGGGAAAGCGAAAGACCGATGGGATACAGGGAGAGGGTGGGGAGAGGTGGTGCTGTGATGGGTAGGAGAGTAGGTTTAGAGTGTGTGGATTACGCACGATGACTACGCTGCGTTTGCGTCAACCGCTTTGAGCTGCTAATGAAATTCATCAGATTTTTAATGTCAGCGCCAGCTATTTGAGCAGCCGTAGCAAAGAAGTAAAAGCCAAGATGCCTAGATCTTAGTCCCGCCAGAGCAGGGCAGCTAAGGAGAAGGTGCTGAGATAATTCCACCTCATCCTCAATACATCCAGCACAAAAAGTACTCGAAGTGATTCCAAGTCTCACAACATGCATTCCTCGCGCATAGTGACCTGTGAGAAAACCCACGAGATTCGAGAGCTGATATTTTGTCAACCTCAGAAGCTCGCCCGAGCGCACCCGGACCACACGTGGCCAGAAGAATTTCGCAACCTCACAAGTTTTTTGTACTTGCGCAACGCTCGCTGAGTTGGCCCGATGCCCATCTTTCCAGGAGTAGACCGCAGGTAGATTTTACTACTAAGTAAAATATAAATTCAATCACTTGCTTATATGTTGCGCATATTTTAGGATTCACTGGGTATCTTATTGAAATTAATAGAGTCTTTCAAGTGAACTTAATTTTTCGCTATCTCGCTAATGGCAATATTAATTTGATCTAATACACGAATTGTGGCTTTTATGTCACGGAATTGAAGCTGTAAAATATTAGTTTGGAGAAAAGGAAATCCATCATTTAAAATTTTTGCGGAAATGGTTTGAACCCGTTTTATGGTCGATCTTTAGCTCCTGTTCGATGCTAGAACTACTAACGTGTCTGTCAACTTCGATCATTTTTGTGATTCTATAGGCATTTTCGACGAAGGGCCGGCCTTTATGTGAGAGGTGCAGCTTTAACATCAAAAATGCATGAACGGAATCGAAGAAGCCAAATTGCACGTAATTTCCAGTTACTCGGCACCCTAAACACCATTCACTATTTTAGAGGCCTGGCTTGCATTTTCGCATTTTCGCCTTTATCAAAGAAAAACTGTAAAATGTACCGAATTTTTCTTTGCTGACTTCATTTGCTTCCAACACCCTGTAACTAACAACTGAATGGAGCAAACAAAGAACAGCAAAAGAATTTTCTTAGTGTGCAATGTCACCTTGACAACGAGCATAAACTTTAAACGGTTTGATCGATACTTTACGAGATATCGATCATTACAGTCAGCTACATAGAAAATAATGGATTTCTTCTTCCCCAAACTAATATTTTATTTGGCTTTCGTACGCCATTGTTCGAGATACACAGTGGCGGACATTTCCTTCTTCTGCTAGCATCTTCAGGATTCGCAAAAACGCCCCATAGCTTCACTGAACTCCTAGTTTTGAGGTTAATGTTGATGAAAATTTATTTCTAATGAAAATTTTAGCTTCGGAAATATTTAGAAGTGGCACAGCGCAATATCCGGCGAATCAGACGGTTGGTCCAACACCCTGAATCAAAAATTCCAAAAATTTTTAGAGAAGTACTAAAAAAGCGCTTCGCACTCGAACCTCAACGCATTTTTTGTACTTGCAATTAAAAAAAAAAAAAACAACAAAAATTTATATTAAAATAATTTCTTTGTGCATACAAATACCGAATTGCACAGACGAGTAGTGTAGAGTAGCTTCGGTGAAGAGAGCACGAAAAGTGTGTGCGATATCTTTTTCAATTCGCACAATATTAGGCGCACAAGCAAAGTGCAAATATGAAATACAACAACAACAACAACAACGAAGTGCTCAAACACAAAACGCCAGCACTTACATAATAAATAGAATTAATAGATTGCGCGTGCAAATATGAATGTAGGCTCCCTCTTGGAATTTGTAATAGTAATCAGTAGAAATGTTCTACTTTTAAACGTATGTATCGGGTGTTTTTTTAAGTGAGCAGTACAAAACAGAAATATTATTGGAATGAATAATACTATATAATAAAAATAAAAATAAAAATTTTTTATTAATAAAAAATAAAAATAAAATTTGTTTATTATATATTAAGGGGGAAACCGGTTTAGGGGGCCAAAATTTTGGTGTTTATCGTGAATTTTTTGAACAAAGAAGGAATAATCAGAAATTGTTTATGTTTAGAGGATATTTTATTTATAATTTTAGGTACACTTTTAAATTTTTTTGAAGCTATTTCCGCGGAAGATAGTGGCGTTAGAGCGTGCTAACCTGAAGTTGTAATTTTTCTCTGAAATCAACATATTTCTTAAGAATATGAACCTAATTGTGGTAAAAAAATATTGGAAATCGCATGCTTTTGAGGCGCTTAAACACAAAGTAGTAGTTTTTATACCATATTTTTTCATTTATATTGCTTAAAAAATCATATTTTAAATAATAATATAATCCCAGAATTATGTTCATATAGATCAGAATTGAATGAAGAAAAATCCCGAAAAATTTTAGAACGATTGGTCTATAACTTTTTAAGCTAGAATTACGACCAGTTGAAAAAAAGTAGTTTCGAGAAAAACGTCGTCCTAACTAACGCGCGCTACGGTGCGGAACCGAGGGGCAGTCACTTAAGTGCTCATAGAATCGGGAATAATGCGAATTTCGCTTTAAAATTTTTACCACATATTCTTGAGTAGTTATACTAACGATTTATGCAATAAAAAAAAATCGGTTTTTTGATCGATCTAAACCGGTTTCCCCCTAAAAAAAAGTTGTCAATTCAACGTAACGGCAGCTCCTTTCTCATTTCGAAAGAAATAAAGGCCAATGATGCCGCGCCAGTCCATCATGAACTTCGCGAATAGATTTTTTTTTTTTTCAAAGTACATTTCCACAATTTCGAACGTTGTTCTGGCTTTAAACGATTTGTGATGACTTGCCAAACCTTAATGAACAGAAATGTCAACACAGTCAGTTTGTCAATCTGAGATATCGATAGTTCTAGTGCAGCTAAAAAAACACCCCATACTTATACACATATTTATGTGCATATATGATACGCACACTTATGATTACAACTACAATAAGACGGCTGGAGATAATGAATTAAAATTGACATATCGCAGAGAGACTCATAGACAGTTATGTATGCATATGTATGTATGTATGTACATATATGGGTAATAGTAATGCAGACTAGTTGTAAAAATCTACTAAGTTTCTCTTGTACAGATCGAATTTTTTATATAATATTTAAATACAAGTACATATGCATGTAGCAGCTTTAATACGCGAACAATGGTTTTTTTTATGAATTCGTAATCAAAGCTATTAGCAGCCGTGGGGGTTACTATGTGAAAGATTTGAGAGCACTTTTCTCTCTTTCACTTTGAGAGCGATTTTCTCTTTGGTGTTAGACAAATTTATTAGATGAAGGAAACGTTACATCTGCATACTATAAATCAGCTAAAAACTAATCAAAGCGAAAGTTATGCTCGGTTAAGAAGTGGCACTACTCTCAGCTTCCCAAAAGAACCATGACCCAAATCCACGAGTAAAGTGTCGTCAAAGTGGTTAAGATTATGGATTGGTCGGCACGCATGTATATGTATGGGTAACAAACGAAGGCTGTTAAACGAGCTTTTTTTTATAAGTAGATAAGTGTGAAATGTAAAATTATTGCCTTGTGGTTGCCACCTTTTTTGTTTTATAAAAAATATTTAAATAAAATATCACACTATGGGTTTTCAATTAAAAATATTTTTTACGGCTTATGTCATATGTCTCTAAAATCATACGCACGTAGTTGCCATCTCTTTCGGTATATATAAAATACATAAATCAAATATCGCAATAGGGGTATCCAATGAAAAATAATTTCAAAGGTTTCCATTCAGATATGTTTTTGGATACCGTTGCCCCTGAATTTTTAAAATAAAATTTTGATTTAATTAATAATTGTATGCGCATACATATGTACATATGTATGTATGTATGTGTACGTAAGAAATGGAGTATCTTAAAAAATATTTTTCTAGATAAGTGTAATATATATCTTATATTATATGCATGGGGTTGCCACCTTCTTAATTTACTTAAACATTCTAAATTAATTATCGCAATATATGTATCAAATCACAGGTATTTTTAACGACTTCAATTCCCTCATATATTGTATTTGAATATGATCGCCATCTAATTCTTAAAATGTTATTTGGATTTAATTATTTATTTATTTTTTTTTTTTTTTAACTCGTTTTTATATTCATTTATTTATTTATTTTAATAATTTTTTTAAACATTATTTTTATTTATTTTATTTTATTATTTTTTTTTTTGCGTATACACTTTTGTTGTTGTTTTTTTTCTTATTTGAGATATAATTGAATATTCAGACGTATAAAATGCATAAATATTTAAAAAGGTATTATATACCTTTCAAAACCCCCGAAACTATACATCTAATGTTGCCAAATTGTTTTTTTTTTGTATTTTAATATTTAAGAACTAAATAAAAGAGCACAATTTGGCTATCAAAAGAGAGCTATTTTCAACGGCTTTAATTCAGAGATATTTTGTAGTGGCGTTGCCACCTAATTTTTAATATACAACTTTTATTTAACTAATTTATTTAATCGATCTACGTTTTATGGATGTAATTATTCGCATCAAGTTGCCAAATGTCTTCAAACTACTTCAAAAGTAAGTAAAATATCACAAAATAGATATCAAATAAAGGCTATTTTTAATAACTTTAAATAGAAGTACAGTGTTGGTTGGTTTAAGTGGTGATTATTCCAGAACCCAACTAGCGCTTCCGCACCATTTTGTTGCCACATCCTCGTTACCCACTTGTTTGCCAGTTCTTTACAGCATGACTATATCCAGTCTGTGCGGTTCAGGAACCTTATCAGGTTGTTCCAGACTCTCAAACAGCGGTTTACCCAGGGTTAATATTCTGTCCTTCCATAGGGCAGGGAATTCGCAGAGGAAATGGAAGATTGTTTCCTTTTCTCCGGTTGTTTACAACTTTGGCAGTATGGTTTGTGAGGGATGCCCATTTTGGTTGCTTGTTCTCCCACAGACCAAAAGCCAATTATGACTGCCGTTCGTCTCCAGGCGTCCCGTCGTTTCATGTTCATCAATGTTGACGATTGCTTAAGGTTGTATGTGAGCCATAACGTTCTGCTAATTTTGTATTTCGCCTGGTCTCTCCATCTACAATCCGCGATTCGGAGGTATTTTAGGGAAATTGCACTCTTGACTGCACCTAATGGTGTGAACACCGATTCGGCAAGAACGTTATTCATGGCATATCTCCTTCTCGCCAGTTCATTCACTTTTTCATTTCCTTCAATGCTCTGATGTCCCGGGACCCAGATTAAGGTAACTTTATGGTTTTCGTTCAAGGTGGTAAGGCTAGTCCTGCTATGTTCCACCACTTTAGAGTTTTTTGTTGCCGAACCCATTGACTAGATTGCAGCTTGGCTATCCGAAAGAATAGCGATATTGCCCTTAAAAGAGGGATCTGCGATTAGTAACCCACAAGCTTCCCTAATTGCCAGTAGTTCCACCTGAAAGCCACTGCAAGCATTAGGGAGACGCAGAGATTTTTCAATTTTAAGTTTATGAGAATATATACCAGCTCCAACACCACAATCCATTTTACTGCCGTCTGTATAGACTGTAGTGTCGAAGTTGTTTAGTGAGAATCCCTTATTCCATTCTTTCCTAGATGGAAATGACCATGAGCTTTTTCCTTCCAGCGATCCGCATCATTTAACTTAAATTTGTGGTATGTAATGAATAAATTGTCGGCTTATGGGAGGTGTCCGTTAGTTGAGAGTACACTCTATTTGTATTAGAATAGCATTGTCACCTAATTTAGTTTATTATTATTTAATTAATTAATTAATAATTTATTTGATATTTATTTATTATTTAATAATTTTATTTATTTATTTATTTATTATTATTTAATACATTAATTAATCTTTTATATTTAAGTAATTAATTACCAATTTATTTGATATTTAATTATTATTATTTTATTATTTTTTTTTATTTTTTAGTTATTATTATTTAATTATTTAATAATTTGTATTTATGTAATTAATTATTTAACAATATAAACTCAAAAGATGCAAAACAAAGTTACGCCTACCAGATGCTTTAATTGTATGAGAATGTACATACATACATACATATGTGGGTATGCCATATATTTAATTCATGTAGGCACATAATTTTTAATAGTTTTACTAACCTATCCGCTGCGAATTGCACATCAAATGTCCTTCAACTGCTGAGAATCGCGCTTATCGGACGAAGCAGCGTCCACTCAGTCAACGCATACTCATACGCACACGCATACGCATACTCATACATATACCTATTGCAGTGCACAAACTATGTTGATGTTACAAATTTATGGTAGTTAGTGCGTTCCAACATTATTTGATTTCACACTGACTTGCTGTAGTTTGCAAAATTGCATTTGTAAACAAAAGAGACAACAAAGTTTCGTTTCACTTTCAGTTGCTTATCTATCAATAAACATGCATACATACATATGTGAATACATACATATATAATGCAACTATTTATGTAGATATGTGCGCTATCTCAGTATCATTCATTAGACACTTCTAATGGCTGCACTAAAAATGTCTAATGCTTTGGCTTTATCTTTTTTAATTTTTCACTCACTCGACTACGTTCTAATCACCTTTTTATTGTTTTACATTTTGTTTACCTTATTCTATTTACTCACTTCTTACTTACTTGCCCTTATTCATGCATAAACGGTACGATCATCTCACCGCGCTCGCTATTATTATCACGAAACTTTTCCAAATAATTTACGCACATGCGTTCATATGTATATGTATGTGTGTATGTATATATGTACATAGGTAATGTACGTAAATACATTTGTTTTCAATTTGTTGTTGTTTTTTTTCTTTTTACCTACGCACAAATTGTGTTGATTTTGAGTTCATTGAACCTTGAGCTTTTCCACATTCCTGCTTGGGCTTATACATATTTACATACATATATAAATTTATATGTATTTATGCGTTTAGATAAATAACAACAACACAAGTGCTTAAGTATGTATGCATGTATGTACATATGTGCATGCAAGGCCAGTAAGTCGTCTGCTATAGGTTTCCGAAAGGTGATTATGTAAATTTGTAGGAATAGAAATAAGTTTGCCGAAGGAAATGAAAATCGAAATAATTTGTTGTTTATTTGTAACGAAAATTTGGCATCAATTTGACGGAGCGAAAATGTTACAATAAATGAAGCACACCATTCATGTAAGCGATGCACATACATATGCACTGTGTACTTCTTGGGAGGATTTATAATTTTTGTAAATTGCGTCGTACATCAATCATATTGGGACACTTGTGAGCTAGACAGCTGCTGCATACAAACAGACAAGCAAAGGAGGGTGTAAAGGTCAAAATAAAGATTTGCATCACTCAAAAACATTTTGTTCTGTTTTTGGTAAAAAAAGTTATTCGAAAACAAAATTGGATGATTAATTTTGCGCCACCTTGTATGCATAAGTTACATAACCATATGTTGTAGAAAAAATAGTTGAAAAAACTTCGAAAAATTTCCCTCCATAAAGTGCGTTATCGGGGTAATGTCTTGCACTAGATTTCACAGATGATTGGTGAATGGTTTGCTCTTTATAAGGTAGCATCTTTATAAAAAACATATGTATATACGTTTACATATACATACTTAAGTACTCATGCTTTAATTATTTTTCATATTTTCTTAATCATATTTTTTTACTACGAACTAAAAATCACTTGCTTCTGTAATTACAAAAATCGCTTACGAATATACGCAATTGAAAAATTATCACATCAAGAATATTTGCATATGTACATATGTACATACATACATACATATGCGCGCCCTAAAATGAGGTCAAACCGCCCATCCGGCCGGTCGCATACCGGCAACGCACACATATTATATTTACATTACAAATCGGCACACACACACACCTACATCGTTATAAGCAAAAAACATACACCTACTTACATACACATGTACATATGTACATATGAATGCATTTCCAACGTTGCGCTTTGTGCGCTACTGATTCTCGTATAAATTACGTGCTCACTTGCTCAAATCCATCAAAGCCAATAGAAAGAGCAGAGCAAAAAATTAAAGAACAAAATTTTAATAAAAACAACAATAACGAAGTGTACATATATGTAATCGCATTATTTATAAAAATAAAAAAATAACAACAATGTTAATTGCCTTCGCGTGATTGCGATTCACACATGCCGCTCTCCTGCCGCTCTAACTGTCACACAACACTCGCAATTGCCATACATATGCTCTCTTGTTGTATGCTTGCTCGTTTTCTCTACGTTCTTCTAGCAAATATGTAGGCGTAAGCGAAATATACCAAAAATCAACATAACGAATAAAATTAAATGAGTAAACTATAGTCAGCAGCTAGTGAAGGAATGAAGGAAAAATAACAAAACAAACAAAACGTCAAAGAACTTTTTCGCAAACTGGCGTTGCGAAGGAGGTGCGCTCTTAGTTGCGCAGCCAGCGTCGAAGCCAGCATAGTCAGCTAACGTTGTTGTAGGCAGTGCCGCTGAGAGTAGTGAAACGCGGACGCAAGCGTCAACGTTGACTTTAATTATTATTTTCTAAGTGTTCTGTGACAGCGCATAACGCCTGATAGCGCCAGGCCGCGCGGCGCCGATCCGGGCCGCGGCGCGTCACGTCGCTTGTAACGTACTTTTCTGTGCAAAAATTATTATTTTTTTTTTACTTGCTGGCATTTAACTTCAACACTTACGCTGGCATTGTGGCTTTGTGTTGCTATATTTCTAATGTGTTTAGTACTTTTTTCTGCTGTTTTATTGTAGTTGTTGTATGCACTTAAGATAACATTTAGTGTTGTTACTTGTTGAATTTAGTTATTTATACATATATGGCAACATTGTAGTAGCAGCTCTTGGGTAAACACGTGCGCGTTCCTTATTATTTGGAACATTTCTACTCACATAAATTCTTATAGGTGAAGTGGTTTAATGGGAGATAGCAATGTGCAAAAGTTAACAGTGTAGTAAACATTTGGCTTAATTACAGATAAATTTAAGAAAAAAATTGCAAGTTGCAAATATATTTCTTATTTCGAACGTGTTTTTTTTTCAATATTAGTTTTAATATTTTTTTTCTCTAGCAAATAAGTCGAAGCAGGAGAAATGTGATTTTCACTCTTGTTTGAGGGAGCTACGCTATGCGCTTATTATTTCCTTTACCTAGCACGCATATCTGTAATTCTCAGCTGGTTTATGAAATACTTATTTTGCTTAAACTACTGGCAGCTTGCATATTATGTATGTAAATAAAAAATTGTGTTTACCTTTGCCTGCTCGGTAGTCAAGTTTAAATTAACACCGTGGGCGTTAAAATCTCCACGATTGCTAGAGTACCCAAGTCATAGAACTCACATTTGGTCGTTAGATCAACCTAATATCTGCACTTCACATCTGTCTTATGAAACAAAAGGCTGACTGTGTATGCTATGAACTCATCTCTATACCCTGCCTGATGCATGGCTTACAATCATGTAAAAGTCGCTTCAGTAAGCCTCGTAGGTAGTCCTACTGATCCCCGAACGTAAATGCCCCCCCACAAACTATTGCACTCAGAAAATCAATTTTTAGCGCCTCAGCTCAATAAAAAACGCAAGCCTTAAAATCTTAAAACCTTAATTTCATATAAACTTGTCTCGACAACCTGCGCCTCACTTCTCCTCAGCTAAACTCCTTCGAAACTGCTTTGCTGTGCCATCAGATTTAATTTTTACTTTCATTTAAAATTCAGTTTTTCTGTTAGAAATCGGGAACCGAACAGTGTAAAATTTAGTTCTAGCTTTTTTCTTCTTCTTCTCATTTCTTCCTTTAAAACCAACTATATAATATATTACTATGAATAAATTTCGTGAAAAATCTGCTGGCGACCCTCTAAATTCTAAGGTTAAATAAATAAAAAGTTTAGTTCAAGTTTTCATTTCTGTCACTGTCACTGCAACTAGGTTTAGATACTTTAGCTCATCGTTCTTGATTGATACTGATGACCTTAGGGATGTATGTAAGTGTCAGCCAGATCAATGGGTTTATTATTACTTACTTACTTACTTTGTTGGCCACTACAACCGATTGTCGGTCTTGGTCGCTACCAAAATCTTGCGCCAATCGCCGCTGCATTGTTATTATTTTCTTTAATAATTCTTAGCTTTGGGTTAGGTTTCTATGATTTTTCTTAATAATGGCTCCCCAATTTTTAGTTTAGTCACTAGAAATCTTCTATTGAAATATACCCTCCCGATAAAACATGTACTAGTAGGAAATTCTCTTTCTCATAATTTGTGATGAGTCCCACGAGAGAGAGAATAATAAGGTTGCGCCGATCGTGGTACCGCTACTTTGCTCTCAGATAGGCTGTGTGTGTGACGGCGACGCACTTGAGCAATTTATTCGTGCGTTGTTTGTGTAATTTCTTCTTCTTGCATTCTAGTTGGTACTTTCACATCTCTTTCATGCAACTACACCAATGTGACGGCACACACTCTCTGATGAACGCACACTCGCTTCTATCATTCTTGGATTAATCCTGTATTATTGCTCATCTTAGAACTTAAAGTTATCTACTAAAATTAGAATGTGTTTTTTTGATTTTTAATTCATCATTTTTCCCTTCAACGTACAAAAATTACGATTAGCATTCATACATACATACATACATCCCCATGTTAATTGTTAATCAAGAAGTGACAAGACTACACTCAGAAATGTGCAAAAATGCTTCATAACACACATACGTTTATATATATGGACATACAGTTGACCGCCTCAAAACGCAACCAAATTATTCCAGGGGTGATGCAAATAGCGAAAAGTTGCATTTTTGGATGGATTTAAAAACGTCACCTATTTAGTGCAATCACATTTTATTGAGAGGAGGAGGAGTTTTTTATATGCAAAATAGTATACAAATTTACATATTTCATTTAAAATGAAATCAGTACAAATACAATTTTTCATAATTAGTTCGAGGTAGCTGTTTAGGGTGGGTAGGGTTTTTATTTTGCGAAATAATTTTTAACTATCTTGTTATTTTTTAACTATGAACGAGCGGCAAAGCAACGCGAAGCCTCACAAAGTTCATTTAATTGCTTTTGTTTTTTCTTTGAAGTGTTAGAAATTTCAACAGGTCTGTTAACGCATCCAACAAGTTGCTCTCTCCACAAAGCGTTTGCTTTCATTAGTTAGTTGCGTTTGAAGAGTTTCCACTGTATATGAGTATAAATATCTCTAGTTTTCTGCAAACACTTTTCAACGCAACCCAAAGCAAATACAAATGTGCATACATTCATACATATTCACTTATGCATTAGTTTGGGCTACATTTGCGTTCTTTCCCCGTCACTCCCAACTCTGTTAATTCTATTGCATGTTTTTTTTTTTGTTTTTTTTTTTTTTGTTTTACTTTTATTCCTTAGTAATAATTCAATTGTCATCTGCGTTTTCACATTCACTTTCCAGTTGCTACTCAACTACATACCGAATAAATTCATATTCATACGACTACACAAACATTCCAATTGACTTTCGCTTTCGTTTCGTTTCGTTTGCCGATCGATCGGCCAATGTCTATTGACGTCGGGATTGCCGGCGAATGAAGTAATTATTGAATTAATAATCGCTGTTATTTTGTTGTACAGTTTTTGTTGTCGCTACATTGATTGTTTTGTCTTTGCTTTGGCATTGCCAACCATAGACGAATGAGTTTGCTTCTCAGAGTTTTTTATTTATTACAGTATTATTGTTTGTTGTTAGCCTAACTTATTACCTCATACTCAGCCGCTCGTGCTCGTGCGAATTTATTAATATGTCACACACACTCGCATATACACATGATGTTTGTTCATGCTCGTGGACAAATACCGTACATATTTACATATTATCTTTTGTTGGTTTCATTATATTTATTTTGCGAAAACAATATTTTTTCGCACATTCACTGGATGTGTAGATAAAAAAAAATGGCATGACTTTTGTTTTGTTTCTACTTTGTTTCCTATCATCATTTGTATCCATATACATATGTATGTGTATGTATGTACATATATCCATTAATTGTTTCTTTTTATTATTACACTTGTGACAATGGACAGATAGAAATTATTACGCGTGACACTTTGAGCGGAAAGGTCAGGGTCACTGGAACTTCCTGTTCAATGTTACATAGCTGTTTGGTAGGGTCCATGCTTTATGTAAAAAGTATACAGTATAGAAAAACACAAAAGTTTTTTGTTTGTGTTATTTACAATTATATTACAATTTTATTGGGTATTTACTGAGGGAAAAATGATTTTTCAAAATTTGATATTTTGTGCAGCCCATCGCTAGCCACATTCCTTTTTGTTAAAAGGCGGTTGTCGCGTCTAACGAATTACTTATTTTTTGAGGCGATCCACGATCTACTCTTCGTAAGCACGGAAGCGCTGCCCAGTCAGGTCATGTGCGTCATCGATAGCAACAGATGGATGTCAAAAATACTAAAAGGTGGGGTAAGACTTCCCCTTTCAACGATCTCAGTAATATGTAGCCGAGTGTTTTCGTGGTGGTAAATCGCTTTCTCGTATATTTCCTCTCATCGTGACCATTGTCCCCTTCAATGTTCGGCTCCAAGGCTTTACTTTTGTTCGGTCACAAGCTGTCATAATGGTTTAGCCAAATTTGTATAGTTTATAACATAGCACACGGAGCTTTCCGAGCATCTACTTTATGCCGTATATTTCGAACCCTGAATATTCCTGCATGCGCGCAGGGCTTTTATGGTTTATTTATCTTTGGATTGTCGTAATGGAAATGCCTTCTACAGTTTAGCGTGAATCATTATCTTTCGCATGCTAGTGTGTGTTTTTGTTGCTTTTTTTCATAAAGCAATAAATTGTTGTGAAATTTCACTTAATACTTGGAAAACCCGCTACTGAATCTAATAATCTATTGAAAGATATGTAGGACATTGAATGTTTATCGCGTGAACATAATTTTAAGTAACTTAAGCATATGCAAGATAGCCGAGAGAACGTAGGAGATAATTCTTGCCCGGTGTGACAGTATCAAAAAAATTCGTAATCCGATCAAATAGGACACTTTCGCTGTGGTTCTTTGAAGGTCAAATTATTACTCAAAATTACTATCTTCACGTGGAACAATCAGTTAAAAGGCATTTCCCCTCTATCTTATCTTTGTCGATTTACAAAAGACTTTCGATTCATTTCATAAGCGTTTAAAATCGCTTTCATTTTTCTATGAGGTTTGCTGCGGCTATACTTTGGCTGCAATTGCAAAGCAAAACCAAGCGAAGAGTGCTGCGAGGATTATTACAGCACTAAAGCATAGCGACTGCAATTTGGAAAATGCCAGAGTTTTTCTGTCGTAACTTCTTGCGACTTCTTCTATTTCCTAAGTTGATCTCTCCTTCATCAGAAGGAACGGGATTTATAAGCGATAATATTTCTCCGCTCTGCATTTCAATCCAACAAATTAAATTTTAATGAGAAAAAATATCTTTGGCGAAATATCAATTTAATATCAATAATTTGACTATCCGCATTTTATTTTTAAGGAATCCAATTTGAGATCCCATTCCAATTGCTCATGAATCTAAGTTTTATTTAATTGTAATAAATTTTTTTTTAATATATAGCAACTATAACGTTTTTTCTCTATTTCCCCAGATACAACACTGATCAAGGAGCTATGGACCAGCAATTCTGTCTACGCTGGAACAATCATCCGACAAATTTAACTGGTGTGCTAACATCGTTGCTGCAACGGGAGGCACTCTGCGATGTGACGCTGGCATGCGACGGTGAAACAGTCAAGGTAATTAAACATAAATTTTATTTATGTAAAGTACATTTGCCAATCTGCAAACACACACACACACACACACTAATAATCATTGCATATGAATAGGCGCATCAAACAATTCTATCAGCATGCAGCCCCTATTTCGAAACAATTTTCCTGCAAAACCGCCATCCACATCCTATCATCTATTTGAAAGATGTCAGATACTCAGAAATGCGCTCCCTGCTCGACTTCATGTACAAAGGCGAAGTCAACGTCGGACAGAGTTCGCTGCCGATGTTCCTCAAAACAGCCGAGAGTCTACAGGTAAACAAAATATTTTACATATTTTCTAAAAATATTATATATTCATCACTAATACTCATGCACCACTAAACTTTTTCAGGTTCGTGGTCTCACGGACAACAACAACCTCAATTATCGTACGGAGCATCGCGACTCGCCCATATCCTCGCCCACCGGCCGCACACCCTACAGTAGTGGCGGTCTCGGCGGCATCGGCGAATGTGAGACACGCGAACGTGATCAACAGCTACGTGGTCGTGCCACCGAACGCGAACTACGCGACGATTTGCATGCACATCGCAGCAGCAGTCTTCCGGACCGAAATGCCGTCGCAGCTGCTACTGCCAGTGTGGGTAGTGTGAGTGCCAGTTTACAATCCGCCGCAGTAGCTTTGGGTTTAGGCGAACGTTCACCGATTACAGCGGCCGCAATGGCTGCTGCAGTGGCGGCTGCGGCTACACGTAGCGCCAGCGCTGATGCGCTAGGCGGTTCGACGAATACAGGCTGCACCGGTAGCGGTAGTACCGTTGGTGGTGGAGTGCTAAATAGTCGCAATAGTGATGCGAATAGTGAGCGTGGTGGCGGTGGTGGTGGTGCGGGAAATGGAGGCAGCAGTGGCGGGCGCAGCAGCAGCATTGGTCGCGATCGCGCCGACAGTCGTGATGAACTCATGCAGCTAGACTATAGTAACAAGGATAACAGAGATCGTGATAGAGAGATGTCCACCACGCCGGTGGATCATATAGGTAGTAATAAGCGAAGACGTAAGAACTCATCCAACTGTGATAATTCGTTGACCTCGACACATAACGCAAATGTACAGGACAGGCACTATACTCAGGATTCTCAGGTGAGTTGGTTGAGCAAAAGCTTCTTTTTTTCGAACATTTCAGTTACTTTAGGGTCTGTATTTCATTAATTTTACAATCAAATCGATAATTTTATAAATAGGTAAATAGGCAGGTATCTTTTCTTTATGTCCTCTTTGTGGCTAAGCGATATGAAATGATCCTAAGGTAAATTCGAAATCATGTGCATAGGGCTCCTAAATGTATGCTTTATTATTGCTACCGAATTAAAGGAAGTTGTTAAGCTAAGCAGCGGGTTAAGAATAAGATTTTAATACAAGCATGAAGGTAAAGGCGAATATTTAGATGAAGAAAAGGGTAAATGCTTAACAAAGGTGAAGGGTAATATTCAGTTAAGAGTAAAAATGAAGATAGGGATACAGATAAGGATGAAGATAAAGATAAAGATAAAGATAAAGATAAAGATAAAGATAAAGATAAAGATAAAGATAAAGATAAAGATAAAGATAAAGATAAATATAAGGATAAAGATAAAGATAAAGATAAAGATAAAGACAAAGATAAAGATAAAGATAAAGATAAAGATAAAGATAAAGATAAAGATAAAGATAAAGATAAAGATAAAGATAAAGATAAAGATAAAGATAAAGATAAAGATAAAGATAAAGATAAAGATAAAGATAAAGATAAAGATAAAGATAAAGATAAAGATAAAGATAAAGATAAAGATAAAGATAAAGATAAAGATAAAGATAAAGATAAAGATAAAGATAAAGATAAAGATAAAGATAAAGATAAAGATAAAGATAAAGATAAAGATAAAGATAAAGATAAAGATAAAGATAAAGATAAAGATAAAGATAAAGATAAAGATAAAGATAAAGATAAAGATAAAGATAAAGATAAAGATAAAGATAAAATAAAGATAAAGATAAAGATAAAGATAAAGATAAAGATAAAGATAAAGATAAAGATAAAGATAAAGATAAAGATAAAGATAAAGATAAAGATAAAGATAAAGATAAAGATAAAGATAAAGATAAAGATAAAGATAAAGGTAAAGATAAATATAAGGATAAAGATTAAGATAAAGATAAAGATAAAGATAAAGATAAAGATAAAGATAAAGATAAAGATAAAGATAAAGATAAAGATAAAGATAAAGATAAAGATAAAGATAAAGATAAAGATAAAGATAAAGATAAAGATAAAGATAAAGATAAAGATAAAGATAAAGATAAAGATAAAGATAAAGATAAAGATAAAGATAAAGATAAAGATAAAGATAAAGATAAAGATAAAGATAAAGATAAAGATAAAGATAAAGATAAAGATAAAGATAAAGATAAAGATAAAGATAAAGATAAAGATAAAGATAAAGATAAAGATAAAGATAAGGATAAGGATAAGGATAAGTGTGTGGATAGAGATAAGTCCAAACAGATAAGGGTAAAAAACAGAATAGAAACAGAGACAAAGATTGTATAGAGAGAGGAATAGAGATAAAGATAAGAAGGAAGAGACAAAACTGAAATTTAACCGTTAACGGCCGAGAGTTTTGTTTTTGTAATACTCGCCCATAAGACGACGGAAAATTAGGTGAAATTCCAAAACGTTTATAAGGATGAAAACTTAAACTAAACATTTAAACTGATTTATTTAGATATGAATTCAATATATTTGCCTGATTTATAATTTTGTATGATCAACAAACCAGGGATATACAAAGTTGCAATATTTGTTAAAGAAAACTACGGCGATGCTAAATAAATGAAATGAAAACGGAATTCTTTTCAAGGGTGGGCCATATAGCGTTTGCTTTTTGAACCACCTATTTTTTTGAGAATGGTAACACAATGACATGTCAAATGTGTTCCTTATTTAATGAAAGGTTTGACATTTACGAAATGGGACGCTATACGCTTGAACAAAATTGGGAAATATTGAAAACCTTTTTCCAAAGTGGTGAGTCTTCTTCTTCTTTTTTGATTTTCACATCAGTGGCTACGTCAATAAGCAAAATTGTCGGATTTGGGGCTCAGAAAATCCACACGTTACTGTAGAGAAGCAAATGCATCCACAACGAGTCACTGTTTGGTACGGTTTTTGGTCTGGCGGCATCATCGGGCCATTTTTAAATGGCGAGCGTTACCGTGACATGCTCAAAGAGTTGTTTCCAAAAATTGAAGAGGATGACATGGACGACATTTGGTTTCAACAGGACGGTGCAACTTGTCACACTGCCAAAGTTACACTCGAACTTTTGGCTACCGTTTTTGAAAACCGAAAAATTCCGATATCAATTGGTCACCTCGGAGCTGTGATTTAAGCCCGTTGGACTATTTTTTGTGGGGAGCCGTTAACGACAAATGCTATGCAAACCATCCAGAGACGATTGATGCTTTAAAACACGAAATCGAAGTTGCCGTTCACGAAATTGGAGCGCAAACAATCGAAAATATGCTTAGAAATTGGGTTGCTCGAATGACCTACTGTAAAGCCAGTCGTGGCAGTCATTTGAACAATATTATTCTTCATTCATAAATGACAATGTTCAATCTTCAAAATAAAAAACAAGTTTGAAAAAATATTGATAAGTTTTTTTTTTATAGCCAATTCAAAAAGCAAATTTTACATGGCCCACCCTTTACTATGTCCCCGTAGCGGGGTCTTTCGACCGTTAAGGGTTAATAAAAACAACTAATAACAATTCCCACTTGTTATTGGTCGAATATCCAATCACCACCGCTACTTGTAGGTTAGAAATGGCTGAATTTAGTCAACAAATACTCATAAGAGCATCTTAAACATTTCCAACCTTTGCAAATCCCAAATTATTGCAAATATTTCGTGAAATTACGCGTTAGAAAGATTTTAAAAACTGATGTCCTTCGCCGACCCACTTATCATCGTCTTTCTAAAACTCTGCTCTAGCAAAAAATAAACAAAAGAATACGCGCTAGAAGGAGTCTCAATCCCAAACTCATGCCCTTAATCAATCCACAAATGCCTCTTATGATTTTTTTTTTTTGAAAATAGTCGTCTAGTCCCTTCTTTCTACAACTCTGCCCTAGTAACAAAATAAACCAAAGGCTTCTTGCTTAATATTTCTTCCCAGAGATGCAATAATATTCTGGGGCACAGTAGGAATACACATTGCCATTTTTTTTTTGTTTTTGTAAGATTCTAGTAACTTGAACTTTGGGGACCGATGCCATAAAACTCTGCATATAATTCAGAGCAACTAATTGGGGTCATATTGAGGTCATATTTCTCTTCTCTAATGACGCTTTAACCACCTAAGCGATTTTCGCCTACTTAATAAAAATATCCAACCAATTTTTCTTTCGCGGGCAAACCATTTTTTTAAATTATTTTTATGCAATACTTGCGAAAAAAAATTAAATAAAAAAAAAATTAATTAAAAAATAGCTCCATATGAAATTAATTTATCTTTCGCGGACAAAACAATTTTTTATTGGTACCTACTTTTTATGCAATGCTGGCCAAAAATTTTAATTAAAAAATGCAAAAAAGGAAATGTCCAACTAATTTATATTATATTTCGCGGGCAAAAAAATTTTTTAGCTAATTTTTATGCAATACTGGGCTAAAAAAAATTAAATTATCTTAAAAGAAATAATATATATATTTAATTAAATAAATTTATATTTTTTTACCTGCGCCACCTTATTTTGGCAAAATTTTTATTATCCCTCCTTTTAGTTACTGTTTGATAAATATTTTCACTTCGAAACCCCGAAAATATAATCACCCTTCAAAATTTTCAGGCATCCTCACGCAGCAATTTCAAAACGAGTCCCGTGCCAAAAACCGGCAGCACGTCCGAATCGGAGGACGCGATCATCACAGGTGTTGGCGATCGACGCGATTCACCACTTTCCGCCAGTCAATTGAGCAGCAGTGGTGGCGTTCTGGGTGGCGTGGGTAGCGGCAGTGTTAGTGCGATTCCCAGTAGTATTGGTCTCAGTCAAGCGCTTAGTATTAAACAAGAATTAATTGAAGCACAACAACAACACCAACAGCAGCAACAGCTGCAACAACAACAACGTGAGACCCATGTACCTTTGCCAACTGAATACTTGCCGGTAAGTGATGAAATTTAGTTAAAAAAAAATTTAAGAATTTTCAATAGACTTAAAGGATAAAAAAATAGAGACATTTCTTGTGTTATTTTCTTGTGTTCTGTGTTATAAGTGTAAAGTTAAGTGTTTATAAACATGTTGATCTCCGGTGTATTTGGAAAAAGTAGATATGCTTAGAGTCAGTATTTTCCAAGTTATTTAAGGGCGGGTTAGAGATAGTAAAGGCTCGACATTCACGCTATTTAGAAAAAAAGTGAACTTTCTACAAATAGAAAGAGTCAGAGTATATTTTGTGACAAATTTTCTTTATTGGTCGAAATGATGCACATATGTATATACAAGGTGGCACAAAATTAATCATCCTATAAGAATATTTCTAATTTTTGCAAATGGCGTCGTGCGTCATATTTGTGGGCTTGTGGGCTAGACAGCAGCAGTATACAAACAAACAAGCAATGGAGGGCGTAAAGGTTAGTACTAACTTCGCCGCCATGAAATTTCGCCAGCAACATGCTTTTGGGTTGCCGTGAAATGTTGCTAGCAACATTGATTGCCAAATGAGAAGAAACGTCAAATTTATGAGTGTCGTCGCCCCAGAAGCAATTGACAAGTTTTGCTAAGAAAAGTCTTTGTAAAGAAAAAAAATATTAAGAAGATTTGACACAAAAAAATATAAAGAAGATTTGTTGATACTCTTTGGGAAGACGACTCGCTTAAAAATGCCATGTCTTTAGAGTATTTGAACTCAGGCACTTCACTCGCAAACGGACTATCGGTTTTCGCTCGATTTTAAATGTCATATGTATTTTGTATAGGTGTGAAAAAATGTTGCTGGCATGTTGCTGGGTGTTTTCACGGCATGAACTGAATATCACTTTTCGTAAGATACACACGGAATTTCACGCAAATTTTGTGACAATGGAATTTGTATCGATTTTGGCAGCCATTTCACGTAGAAGGCGCTTAACGGTCAAAATGAAGATTTGCATCACTCAAATTTTATTTGTTATTATTTAGTAAGCAGTTTATGCAAAAACAAGCTTCTTCTTCTTGTTCTTGTTCTTCTTCTTCTTCTTCTTGATTGGCGTTATGACCGCTTGAGCGATTTTGGCCGAATCTAACAAAGTTGAAAGCACCAAGTGAAGACGAGTCCTTCTCCACCTGATCTTTCCTGAAGCGGTCTTTCTCTTCCTCTGCTACGACCAGGTGGTACCGCATCGAATACTTTCAGAGCCGGAGCGTTTGTATCCATTCGAACGACATGACCCAGCCAACTATACTCGCCGCCACCAACGTGTAAGGGTCCAAAAATCTTGCGCAGAATCTTTCTCTCACACTTCAAGGGACGCTTCATCAAATGTTGTCATCGTGAGACTTGTAAAGTGTTCGTTTTTTCGTCTACTCAATTGCCTACTTAGTCCAAAGCAGTATTTGTTGGCTATAGAGATTCTTCGTTGGATTTCAAGGCTGACATTCTTATCGGTGTTAATGCTGGTTCCTAAATAAACGAAGGTTTTTGCAAACTCATGACGTGGGTACCGATACGCGAGTGCGCCGACTGTTTGTTTGATGACAGGAGGTACTTCGTTTAGTTCTTGATCACTACCAGACCCATTCGCTTTGCCTCTTTATCCAGTTTAGAGCAAGCAGAACTAACAGCGCGGTTGTTAAGGCCGATTATGTCAACATCATCGACGTCCGCCAACAATTGTACGCTGTTATAAAAAATTGTGCCTCAGCGGTTAAGTTCTGCGGCTCGCACAATCTCTTCCAACATCAGGTTAAAGAAGTCACACGGCAGAGAGTCACGCTCGTTCGGTATCAAACGGCTCGAAGCGGTCCTTCCGAATTCTGGTAGCACTGCAGGTGTTGAGCAACGTTATTTTGCATAGCCGTATTAGTTTTGCGGGGATATCAAATTCAAACATTGCGGCACATAGGCAACTTATTTTCGTACTGTAGAATGCCGCTTCAAAATCGGCAAAAAAATGGTGTGTCTCCTTTCATGGCTCCTTTCCAAGACTTGGCGTATAGTGAATATCTGGTCGATGGGGGATTTTCCAGGTCTAAAGCCACACTGGTAAGATCCAAGTGGTTGGTTGATGGTGGGCTTCAGCTTTTCAAACAATACGCTCGCTAGGACGCTATATGCGACATTTAGAAAATTAATCCCACTGTAATTGCCACATATTGCAGTGTCACCCTACTTGGACAAAAACAAATTTGTGTAATTAATTTTGAGCCACCTTGTATGCATTCGTTAGAACTATCAACATGTTTATAAACATTTTTTCTGGTCTTCATGTACATACATGCATATATACACAGTGTTTAAATTAGCATATTTCTTTATACATATACAAATAGGCAGTATTTAGGTCTTAGGTCCAATTTTGATTTACATAAGTACAAACATATTCGTAAGCACTATCGATTGTTAAGGTTTTTTCTTTGGACCGGTACGATGGTTCCAATTCCGGTATATACTACATATGTACGTACATACTTGTATAAGAAAATCGAAATTCTCTTTTATTGTTTAAATATTAAGCGCTGAGCCCCAAAATTCAAATGTGCAGGCAAAAATAAAATAAAATAAAAAACATGTAAAAAATATAATTTAATGGTGTTCAACAAAAAGTTAAATACAAAGAAAATGTTTCAAACTACGCCTAAAGATGCTGTGTGTGTGGCAACATGATGCAGCGCAGCTTAAGAAAATGTGGAAAATCCCCCAAATTTGTAAAGATGAAGGTTTTGTTTTGTCGCTTTATTAAAAAAAACTACAGCAAACAAAAAAGCAAAACAAAAATGCAATTTACTGTTTATTTGATTATTTAATAGAAATATAAATGCTAACCCTTTTAGATACTTGCAATGCAACATAGATATGCATCGGCCGAGAAAAAGAAAAAATCTGAACAACTTTGCTTTGGTAAATGCCGCACTCACTTATCTGCTAACCGTCTAACTTGTCCACCTGCCTAATATGCTCCCCTCCTACTCCTTTCGTACATACATATTTATATGTTTCATTGTCTACTCTCAAAGCATTGATTTGTTTGGTTTCTTACACTGAAAAACTAAAACACCCACATACTACCTTCCCCTCCACGCAACACACTCAAATACAAATATAAACACAAAATCCTTCCACTTTCCCAATACTCACCACTTTTCTTAAGTTGTTCTTGTTGCTTTTATTTTTTTTTTTTACATGTTTTGTTTGTTTCCTTTTATCTTTAATTTTCTCGAAACTTATTTCGACACCACAACTACCACTCGGCTATATCGAACACGACGCAACATCGTTGCTCTGATACAACTCAATCAACAAAATACAAAAAATACTCTCGAAATCGAAAAAAAACGCAAAATCTTTGCGGCTTTTGCGCATTCGCAATAGAATAAACGCACGCCAAAGTACGGCAAGTCACCTGAGCGCCAGCGTCGTGTGTCTTCGTCGTCGTCGTCGTCAGCGTCAGCGTCTAAAGTGACACCGGCACAACAGCAACTGCAGCAGGCCTGCCAACAATTTGAGTTCCTACAGCAGCAAGGTCAGCGTGAACAACAACAAAATCTGTTGCTGCAGCAGGCCGTCAAAGCGCAGCTAAAGAATCTGCAGCAACAGCAACACCAACAACAACAACAGCGCGAAAAATTACAGCAAAACCAAAAACAGCGAAGCGAAGAGAGTTGGTATGCATCGCAAAACCAAACACAACTGTCCTCCCAGCCTACACACCGACTCAGTGCCGATCTCGAGCTCGCACAGACCACCGCCACAGCGACTGCGACCATTCAGCGACTACTGCAGCAGCAACAACAATATCTACTCTCTGCCACCGAAAACTTCCAACGACCGCTAACGCCTGCAGACGTGAACACCACCAAATACAATGCATACGACATCATCTCAACCACTAAGCAATTAAGTGCTGCAACCGTTGGCGCACAAGCTGGCAGCAGTGGCAACACTACAAGCGGAGGTACTTTGCGCAAAAGTGGTCGCTTTCGTTCTAATTGGCTATTTCAATTTGAATGGCTGCAATACGATGAGATCGCCAATACAATGTTTTGCAAATTCTGCCGGAAATGGTCAAATGATATACCGGATATACGCACCTCTTTTGTGGAAGGCAACTCCAACTTTCGGCTGGAGATTGTCAATCATCACAATAAATGTAAATCGCATCGTTTGTGCTATGAACGCGAACTGCTGGAGGTGGATAAATTGCAGCCGAGCAGCAAAGACGATGGTGGTGGTTCGGAGAGTGCAAGAGCTGCTCAGAGTGGTGGTAAACGCAGTAGCATGGCAATGGATAACGAACTTGGCGCCATTTTACGTGAGACAATGACAAAACGCAACAACACACCTGAAGTGATCACTATCAATGTGGGAGAGGATAGCGCGTGAGTGAGCATCACTGGTGGATGCTTGGAGAAATTATACGCGCGAAGCGGAAATGCAAAATTCGCGCTTACCCAAGTGAAGGCGGGCGGGCCTAAAATAAAAGAAACAGAAAAACTACTTTATAAGATCTCTAACTGCGTGGTTATTTTTGTATTAATAGTAATTTAAAATTATTCATTGTTTTACGAAATTTGGAAAATTTTGTTCTCCTACAACTATTTTATAGTGATTCATTTGTTCCATATACATACATATGTGCATACCTAGCGTGCAAGCACAAAGTAGTTGATAAGTTTGAAGCATTTTCTTTGTCAAGTTGAACACCGAAAGCAGACAGTTTATTTAAATAAATGAATAAAATGAAAAATAACAATTTGTGATAAATGCACAAGTATACAAAAAAAAAAATAATTTAGGAACTAGTAAGGGGGTTAGTAGAAAGGGTTCATAAAATTGCTATACAAAATTTATTTTATCATCGCGACAAAAAGAGTTGTAAAAACATTTTGAACAAATTACAGGGCCGTCGAGGTAAATCCGGAATGTTGAACCTTAAAACAAAACTATTGGATATTTACTCAAAAATAATTTTATTTGTATAATGGGAGTACACATATCATAGTTGAAAATTATTCAATGTAACCTACATCTCGTGCAATTACCTGCTTCAGTCGGGACCTGAAACGCCCACCTGCGCGAGCTACCTCCTCTTTGTCCATTGTGGTCATCACTTCCTCGATGGTTGTCTTCAGAGCGTCCTTAGTGTTAGGAGGCTTCGCGTTAACTTTTGCTTCAACTGTGCCCCACACGTAATAATCAAGAGGATTGCAGTCTGGGCTTGAAGGTGGCCAAAAATCTGGTGACCAGTGGTAGTGTAGGTTATTCTGGAGCCAAGCCTGAGTCTTCTTTGCCTTATGAGCAGGTGCGGAGTCCTGCTGAAACACATATTCTCTTCCAGCAGCCACGCGGTCCATCCAGCGTTTAACAACTTGCGTTTTTTTGTAACCAAACCACTCAATTATCTCTTTAGGGCTTTTTCCGGCGCGAAGTGACTCTAGTATCGCAGCTCTTCTGTCCTGCTCTCGACTCATCGTTTCACTAGCACTTACTCCGGCACTCAGGAAACAATACACTAGAAATATGTCCCTTTATCAGCGGTTTTAGACATAACGCTACTGCTCCAGAGCTTTCGAAATGTTTTCCGGATTTCCCTCGATGGCCCTGTATAATTGACTTGAATCTGCCGATCTTTGAATGATGAAAAAGTTACATTAAGAAATTTTGCAGGTTCGCTCCAATCACGTATTTTTTTTTTAGGTGAAAGCATTACGAAAAAAATATACATACTAGGGCGTTCAATAAGTTTTGCCATTCGATAAAAAAAACCACAATTTTATGGTTTAAAATGCACTTTATTATTCAGTATAGTCTTCCTGAACATCAATACATTTGTTTGAACGAGATTTCAATTTATGAATTCCATCGCTGAAGTGAAAATTTGGAAGGGCTACAGACGTTATGACCTCATCATTTGCTGAAAAACGTTTTCCATGCATGAATTTTTTTTAATCTAGAAACAGACGCCAAATCTGCTGAATACAGTGGATGCTCCAACTAGTCGAACTTAAATTCATGGATTTTAGCCATTATCAAAATGCCCTTTTCACACGGTGCATCGTCCTGATGAAAAAGAAAAATTTTTCTTTTGCAAACTGGGTCTTTTTTCACGATTTTTTTCCTTCAGCTGATCTAAAAGGTTAAAATTATATTGAGAATTTATTATTTTACCACTTTGCAAGTAATCCATAAAAAAAAGTTTCCTTTCGCATCCCACCAAAAAAAAAAACTGATGCTAAAACCTTATTGGTCCATTTCTCACTACTCTTTCGCCTTTTGTTTTGATTTAAGAGCTTAGTGATGGACCCAAGTCTCTTCCATAGTGATGAATCGACACACCAAATCCATTTTATCCTTTCGAAAGCGCTCTAAATGTTGCTGAGAAAGTCGCATTCGAAAAAGTTTTTGTTCCAAATTTTCTTTGCTTTCAAACCTTCCAATAATAAAAATTCAATCACTGCACGATACTTGATTTTTTCCATTGTAAAAAATATGTAGAATTGAAAGGTTGAAATGAAACTCCACATAGGCTCATATGAAAAGTGTACCAATATAACAAGCAAAATTTAGGTTAGTAGCAACGCTATCTCTTATCGAACCGCAAAACTTATTGAACAACCTGATACATAAAGATATTAGAATCGGCGCTTCCTTATCATTTCGCGTATGATTTGCTTGTTGTGCCCTGAGGAGCAGGTTTGCATTTTTCTTCAGAACACAAAAGAGGCCTCCGCTGAATAGAGGGTAATTTGTTCCGATACCTAAGACAAAAAAAATGTTCGCCCAGGGGTAGTGTCCGTCTAATGGAGACGGAGGAAAGGAGGTTACACTGTATTTGTGGTAAATAACTACCAGAGTTGAGGATTTCATGCTTTTCGATTTTTTCTTTTTAGCATTCGTTACTGGTTCCATTGATGGTTTTATTTGCCTAGTTATTTACGGAAAATATATATTTATGAAAAAAATAAAGGGAAACGTTATTTTCATATGGAAATCCTAAAACACAAAACCCTATATCAGTGATCGCTCTTTTGTTTATATATATTTATTTATTCAGTAAAGAGAGTAATAAGAGTAATAAATACTTATTCCACTTATAAAAGAAAAAAAAAACAAAATAGCAAAACCTGCTGCTAAGGCCTCGGCTATACATGTTTGTGTGTACGTACATAGCGGCTATTCCACTGTCTATAAAAAGGTTTGCATTTCTGTATGCGATTTTCGCTGTTAATATAACATTTCTTACGGATAGTTCATGAGTTTTGACACAACAAAAATGTCTAGAGAATTTGTTCGCCTATACATAGCTGTTATTTCACGGGCTGCGTCTATAAAAATGTTCGTATTGCTAAATGAGGTTTTCACTATTAATACTCGTATTAACATTTTCTGTTAGGCTAGCAGAGTTGAGTTAACTGAGCTGAGCTGATTTCGTTCTCAAGGATAGTTCACGCGCTTTGGTACAACAAACATTTCTAGAGAATTAGAGCATTTAAATGCAATATTTGACTATACTTAATAATAAGCAATAGCTGCAGTTGAGACTCAGTGGAAGATTATTAGAATTTGGACGACTATTAAAGCAATATCATGATATTTTCTAAAAAAACAATTTAACTTAATTTAGCATAAAATACAATCTTAATAAATCGATTTCATTCACCGCCCAGCCCGGTGCTCTAAAGCTACATCCCGAGGAAATGTCCCAATTATTATCAACACATGGCCTGCAGCAAGATGGTCGAGAGGATCAGAATGATGGCAAGCAGCTACCATTGGATCAGTCGGACAACATTGATGGTGAGTACAAAAGTACCGATTTTGCCTATTTTCGTTTTTTGTTTTTGCTTTTCCACACTCTCTCTCTCTCTATCTCTCTCGTATAACTCTTATCTCTCGTATCAATCAGTTTGTATCGCTCTCGCTCATGCATATGAGCCACTACTGTACTATATATACATATATACATATATATATAGATACCAAACTCAACCACTTAGAAAGTTACTTTTTCCCCTTTAGAAAAAAAAATTTATTATTTTCCTTTATATAACTGACATCTGACATAAATAACTACAGGCTTTTATAGTTTGCCAAAAATTATTTAAAAACAATTTTTTTTTTCAATATTTAAACGGTTAACGTTCTATTGCAGTTAATAAACCATAAAAACAAATAGTGTATAAAATTTACCGTTAAAGTATTTGAATGTATTTTTAAAGCAAAAAGCGTTCTGTTTGTTAACTTCTTAATTTGTAGTAGTTACGTATTAATAGTAATTGGTTTTCCTAATTTTTCGTTGACCTTTCTTTTTCTTATTATTTAGTTGATAGTAAAAACTTTTTGGTTTTAGTTAGCATTTGATAATATACTACATATATATAATATTGGCATAAAGTTTGAAAAAATTTTGTTGAATTACTAATTTTTCGCTAATAAAATTAACTAAATACAGTGTCTCAAATACATAGATAATAATCGATAAACGAAAGTAGATGTGATGCAAAAGAAAATAAAAAACTACAATACAAGATATGAATGCCGTCGTCCTCACGTGACACGAAACATACTATATGTTAATATAGAAAAATTTTAAACAAAAATAAAGCTGCATAAGAATTAAATTTTTTTATCCATTAAAGAAATGTATTGTGCAACTAATTTTTTTTTTTTTTTTGTTGCGTATACACAATTAACAAATAATATTATTTCGTGCTTCTGTACCCATTTTGTATATCACTCGTCCAATTGTAAGCAAATTTTTAGGAATTCAAGAATGGATGTACATAAAATGAGATGCCAGCAATTTAATATAATATTAAGCTTTCAAAAAACAAAAAATACAAAAATTAGAAACCAAAAAACGCAATTTGCTCTTTGTAGTCGTTGCAAATCCCTCCAACGAGTTGCTGCTTATCAACACCAATTATTCACATTCTAATTGGCGTTTCAATAACCTTTTACTGTTTTCCTTTTTTACGCCCCCCATGTACCCTTTTCCTTTGTTCTACCCCATATGCATACATACTTATTCATTCATACATAAAAAAAAGCGGGCGCGCGTGGTCTACATATCTCCAGCTTCCTTTTGTTCGGTAAAAATGTTCTCTAAAATTTACTACCTATTACTTTGTACAGGGTGTGAAGAGTACTTAATTAATATATATGTATTTTTTCAAACTTTTCTAATAATTAATAACTTAAACTAAAACCTAAAAAATAATTTTTAAATGACTATAATGCTATTTATATATATGTAATTATATTATTTAGCGAACTTTTAGTACTTTCCTGCCTTTTTAGTTTTTTACTTTTGCATGTAACCCTTTTTCGTTCGATAGCCGATATTTTTAATGAGGAGCAAAATATCACTACAAACCTTGATTGCATAGATTGAAAAAACAAATTAAAACAAAACTAAAAAAAAATTTTTAATTTAAAAAAATTATATAATTTATATAAATTTAAAAAATTAAAATTTTAAGTTCGGCAAATGCCAAATACGTTAACGTTATGCCCAACACATTTAACACGCTAACGCCACCAAACGAGCAGTACATATATTTTGTCTTCAATAATTGTCCACCAAGAAGTGATGATGACTGCTGAAGAATACCTTCGCGACTTTTCTAAGTGTCTTTTTTTTTATTTTTATATTATAAATTCCCCTTGAAAAGTAGTAACTCAACAAATATAACAGCAACTGAGTAGTAACGCAACTGAGTATACGAGGGCTGCGGCCAACAACAGACCGTTAACCGGCTCTCAGAGATTTTGCAGGAATCACTTGATTGGCCGACGTAACTAAAGCTACGCCAGCGGTTTGTATACGAAAAAACTTAAATTGTGTTGGTGATATACGAAAAATATCAAAACAATCAATGTTCATATTGCTTTGTTACCGTCTGGGCACAGACTGATTGTACGAGTGTGTGAATATCTGTGAAATCAACGGTCAGTTTTGTTCGTCGAGAGAGGACTTGACACTACTCAATTGCCTACTTAGTACAAAGTAGCACTTGTTGGTATGAAGATTCTCCGTTGAATTTCAAGATTGGCATTTCTATCGGTGTTAATGCTGGTTCCTAGATAAACAGAGCCTCTTAGAACCTCGAAATCATAACGTGTGCGCTTCGTGATGCGAGTGCGCCTACTGTTTGTTTGATGAGAGGAGGCACTTCGTTTTAGTATCCTCGTCCTCATTGATAAGGTCCAATCAGTTGGTTAATGGTGGGGTTCAGTCTTTCACACAATACCCTCGCTAGGTTCTTATAGGCAAAATTAAGCAGACTAATCCCGCGTTAATTGGCACAGGTTCACCCTTCGTATGAATTTGGCAGAGCGCACTTAAATTCCAATCGGCAGGCATGCTTAAACCGCAGTTACTCTCACAATTTTTAGTTCAGATGACCAAACTTGGCAATTTGTCATACTTGGATGGCCAATCCTTGTAATTTATCATCCTTGAGTATCCGTGTATCATTAGAGTAGTTCAAGTATTGATTACTTGCTCAAATGTTATCGAAAAAGCTGATAAAAATATCTAAGACCGTGCTTTTACTGCAATGTGTGAGGGGTGTCTTGATTTTTTTTTTTCGAAAAAAAAAACATTTTTTCTATTTGTCCCAATTTCCGAAATATTTCATCTCGAAGCAAATGGGATCGAACTTAAAATATTCGGAGTAACAATCGAAACGGAAAGCCATTCATGAAGTTTATTATTAAGTGCTTATGGTTTTATTGATTTGTTATTCTCAACGGGCTCCATACGCCACAAAGCTTGACATAAGTACGCGTATGAGTGTTTTTTCCTCAAATGAATATTTCTAAATATTCTCATATGCGGTCGTAAGTTAGCAGCTCTATAAAATTTAAAAACTGATCTTGATCTCTAAGCTTGAATTTTGCCGGTCACGCTTCCATTAGACAAACTGTATGTTGGTAGCACGGAAAAAGAGCTAGCGGCGAGTCTTACTTAACTTAACTTTGTTGTTGTTCCCATGCATATTTTTCGTCAAGCGAGCAAAGCCAAAACATAGCGAGTAGAGAAGTGGCGAATCTAAGGCGCCTTCAGTTGTTTTCAAACTTTTGTTAATTTTGCGTGCTATTGTGAATTTGCGTTTCCGAAACATGGATCTGACGTATCACATTAAGTGCAACTGATTTACTTTATTGACGTGATAACGTCTTATAATTCGATTTAGCCAGCTGCACGCACAAAAAAATGTGTCGTTATCTTGCTCAATGGCCGTTACCTTGCTTGAACTGCAAGCGAAAGCGCGGAATGAACGACAAAGAGCACAATCGGCCCCCGCGTTCGGCAACGTTCGACATCTGGCTCTCTCCTACTTGAGTGAGCATATATATGTATGTAAATATATGTATGTATATGCGGATATGTATATAAATTCACATATTTGTATTTGCATATGCCTTCTTCCTGTGTGCATGGTAATGAACCATTTCACTGTTGGGAATAGGACGATGATAGGAAAAGTAGGAAATGAAAGGGAGTGTTTCGAGTGTAAAGTGTCTTGAAAAAGGCAAATCGATGATGGTGCCTCTTAGTGTGGTTGACTTATTAACGTCTGATGCACAATCGAAATTGAACATATCTTTCATGAATTTGATAAATGTTTCGTAGTTTTTCACGTTTGTGTAAATGTAACTTGATCAATTCCATTGCGATTCCATTTACCTCCTTCTCTATATCTATACAAAATATCTATCAACCAAATAAAATTAAAATTTTGTTTTGAAAATTGCAAATATATATAATAAATCAGTAAACCGACTTTACAGACAACCTCTTTTTTTTTAATGCGCATGCAAGATGCGCACGGGTCCAGCTAGTCGAAAAATAATGAAATGAAAAAAAATTTGGGAAAATATTTGTCATTAATCAGCGGTGGACTCTACTAGGGGCAAAAAATTAATCAAGCAAAATTTATCATTCAATTTTGTTTTTGCGCAACTTTTTTACTAAATAAAAAAAATTATTTAGAATACTGGAAATCTTTCCCCATTGCTTGTCTGTTTTTGTATACTGGAGCTGTGTAGTTCACAAGTGTCAAATATGATTGATATCGTGCATATCATTTGCAAAAGTTACGATCTCCCGCTAGAGTGATTAATTTTGCGCCACCTTGTACATACGTACATACCCTATGGTAGGCCGACGAAGGGATGGCCTTCAGCTCCTTCGTCGCATTCTCTTTGGTCTCCTCTATCGACTGAAATCTCCTTCCACGAAGTGGTAACTTCAACTTGGGAAACAAAAAAAGTCGCACGGGGCCATATCAGGTGAATACGGTGCTTGCACGACGGTATTTACTTGGTGCTTGGTCAAATAATCCAACAAAATTTGAACTCGGTGCGATGGTGCGTCATCATCATGCAATATCCAAGAATTGTTTGCCCACTTTTCCGTCCAGTCAAGCAGACACTAATGATTCGATGGTGCTAAAAAGTGACAGATATGTGTCTTACAGTCCTACCAACATAAGAAAAAAATATGGACGGCGGTTCGTTTAAATTAAACATTCCCGGTACTTTCTGGTCTTAAGGTATGTAGCAAATTTCGCATTAAAAATATGTGTTTTAAAGCGAAACTTGAACCCGAAAGACCCTCTGTATACGAACATGATATTCGATCATTTCGTTTCTTCGCTTTAATATTAAATATTTTTTTTATACTCCCAGCAAATGCCAATTTTGCTGAAACGTGTACCTTGAATGTGTTGGGCATATCTTTAACGGCAAAATAATCTCTTTAATTAATTTTTTGTTTCTCTAATTTCTTCCCAAACTTATATAAGACAATTAAGATAACTAAATCTGCTGCATAGTTTTTTGCCTAGAAATACACACAAAAAAATATATTATATTTAAATTTAAACAATTCAACACCTCTCCAACTGAAGTTTTTAATTTGAAACGGACTTTTTGTTATACGAGTACCTACTTACATACGCACACACACATCTAGAACGTAAAGAGCAATAAACCAGTTACCTTCATTTATTAGTTCTCAATTAATTGCCTAGCATTTACTTAGTAGAAACTTATTTACATGACTTTCTTTTGGTTAAGAATAATTTCCGGCTGCTGCAAATGAGAGAGCCAAGCAGTATGCGTTGAGCGTAGTTTATATTGAATGCATTTGCTGCATACAGAGAGCAATGTTTCGTAGAGCGCATGATTGTTTGCATGTCCCGCCTTTCGCTGCTACACCTTACGCACTCAATGCATTTTAGTTCAATTCATTTGGTATACTTTTTTATTTTTATTTTTATGTGCTTGCAATATATACATTTCATAGCAGCACATTTTTCTTCTATACTTCGCCAATACATAAATAGTTAAGTTTGAATTTCCACCTTTGGATCGATGTGTAAAGCAATTTCCAAATTTTTTCTTAATATTTTTATTTAATTTGAACCTTGTTTATTTTTTATTATTTTTTTTTGTATTTTTTTTTAATTCATAATTCATTTTTTTATAATTTTTATTATTAATTTCCATCATATTTTTGTTACCCTACCAAAAGTATTTCCACTTTGAAAAAAAAAATATTAAAAAAATGGGTTTGAAGTATTTTGAAATACATATAACCCTACTACTTACTACTGGTTTTAAGCAAAGCGTTTGAAAATGCACAACTGTGCCTCTGTTTATCATAATCGTTAACACCAATATTAACAAATTAATACGAAGAAGCAAGAAATATTTCGTGTATTTAACTCTGATGTCAAATATTTATATTTTCATTATACAGGGTTGATCCGTTAAGCGTGCGGAATTTGAACATATAAATTTTTTTCTTTGTTAGCTAAAATATGCCCATGAACAGTCCTAAATTTAGTTAACGGTTTCTCTTCTTCTTGATTGGCGCGCTAACCGATTACGCGATTTTGGTCAAAATTTTTGGCGATGTTTTTTTTTTGGTTTATAATTAGACATTTACAAAATGGCTCGCCTCACAAATTCATTTCACCCAATCAATTGAAATATGTTATTTGTCTAATCAGCAAAAAATTCAGTAAGAAGCGTAGCCGAAACAAAATAAAAACATTACAGCCGAATTAAATTCCAAGCGCTTAAAGGACCACCCTGTAAATATTTTCAAATTTTAAAATTCTTTACAAAATTTAGTGAGCTACAATACTCATATACAAGGTGGCGCAAAATTAATCAACCAGTTTTGTTTTTGCATAACTAAAAAAACTATTATTTTGAGTAATAGAAATCCTTATTTTAAACTTTACGCGCGCCATTGATGATCTGTTTGTAGACTGCAGCTGTCCGGTTTCCTTAGCGTAAAATACGTTTGACATAAAACGCCATTTGCAAAAATTATAGATCTTCCGATAGGGTGATTAATTTTGCGCCACCGTGTACTAGTACATATTTAAAAATTCCGTTAAATTCGAACAAATTCTTTCGAAAGCCTTATTTTACAGTGTGAAAAAAACAATTAGGTGGTTCACAAGGTGTCGTAAGCGTCGTATTCTCTTGCATTGTAAACTTTTTAAAGGTTAAATAAATGGTTAGCGGACTTGAAACCACGTTCAACTACCTTTTAACCGTGTCGAAATGTATAACACAACTTGTATGCTGCCTTGTGAGCCACCTAAATATGTTTTTAGCCATTCACAGTTTGCGAAATACAACAATACGACACTTACGACATCTTTGTGAATACCCCAAAAGTGTTGGCAATCACTAAGCATATTTTAATATTTATTCATCATTTAATTAACCACCTATCGTAAGAAATTATTACATATTATTGTGGTTGTTGTTTATACAACAGCAAAATATACTTGCCTCTGAGAAATGTCATTGGAGAGACGGCATTCGAATGCTTGTAATTCCCGTAAGATAGGCCGGATTGCCTTGAGCACATCTTCACGTTCGCCTAATATTTTGATGAAGAACCAAATTATTGCTCAAGCTAATAGTACTAGGTAGCTTTTAGGTTAGTTGTGAATTTGGAATAAGATAAGAAGAGAAGCTTACGCGAACATTTCTACCATACAACGAAAATGTTGCACTTAAAAGCTATTTTTCCACCGTTGCTCGGAGCCAGGACAAACAGGCGAACGGTTTGTAGGAAAACACAACAAGCAATTTTGTGTTGGGAGATAAGTTCGGCCTAAACAACTGTCAAGGATATATGCGCCATGCTAGTGTCATTATTTAATAGCTACTTCCACATTACGGGCATATCTAAAGCCTAAAACTTCGTATTCTACTTGATTGGCGCGATAACCGCTTACGCGATTTTGGCCGAGTGTAACAATGTGCGCCGGTCTTTTCTTTTTAGTGCTAACCGGCGCCAGTTAGACACACCAAGTGGAGCCAAGTTCTTCTTCACCTAACCTTTCCAAAGCAGTGCCTAAATATATAATTACTAAAAATAAGTTGCCAGAAATACATAGATGCGGAAAGGATATGGCTTCATTACTACTCTTCAAACTATCAATTTGTTCTGAGGAACCTAAATGTGAGAAAACTGTTTGTAGGACAAAATGTGTAACTTTTTAAGTCTGAATGCGATTTTCCATAATTTTTTCTTAATTTAGGCAAGAAAATACATTGGTGATGATACCAATTTGGCACCTTCTCAGTACAGCACGCACTAAGTACAGCACGTCTTTTCTTCGCTCAACGTCTTGACTCTTCGTAGCCTCTAAAAGCTTGGTGCTTCGTTTCATGATGCCATGGCAGAGACATTCTATTTCCTTCTCGCCTATGATCATGTGGCAAAAGTCATTGAGGGCTTGTGGTGGCAAGAAAGGCGAGCAAGCACTATTATTATATTATATCAACGACTAGGGATGGCAAGATTAGTCCAATAAATAGCATTTCGATCGATGATCGATTTTTTTCAAAACTCGAGTTTTCTGTTCTGATTAATCGAATCGATTAGATACGAAATTAATTTAGTTCTAATATTTAAAGATTGCTTATACTCACAATTTTTCTTCACTTCAAAATTCGTACTAAATATCGTCGCTGCAAAATGTACCAAAAATTACAACACTGCTTGTAAGTAAAAGTCAGTTGCTGCATCAGTATCCGCAAAATTCCGCAGATTAACAACCAAAAAGCTATACAACTTACTTTTTTGCAAACTTTTTTAAATCAAAAATTGTAAGTGAATTCTTTTATATGCGATTATAATCAATAGAAAAATTTGAGCAGAGTTATTTTATTATTTTAAAATTAAAAAACAAAAAAAATCGAAAATGCTGATTAAGCGATTATTATATTGTTATTAATCGCGATTAACTATTTTGCCTTGCAGTTAATCATTCGATACATTAATCGAGTACTATATTTTTGTCATCCCTACCAATAACTAAACTTATGAAAACAGTTAACAATTAAAAGTAAAGGAACACTTTTTCAGCGTCATAAGTAGATAGGTGACCTATTTGCTTACCTTTTTTTGTGTGAACAAATCACTTCTCAAAAAAGCTTAAAGTTCTAATACAATTTTTTTTAACACTTAAATCGTATGTCCATAGATGTACAGAGAAACCTCCCTTGGGCAGGTAATCACCGTCAGTCAGCTTTTGTCCGTCCAAGAGAGGTGCCCACCCAGATATAGAAAAAAACTCCACTCAAGGGAGGTCTCCGGTTAATAGAGGTGTCCGTTAGAAGAGGTTGCACTGTACCAGCTTTATTCAGGGACCAGCTTAATAGTACGAGTATAACCTATTTTCCATGAAATCCGTCCACTGTCGCAATATTTGCCTTGGACTAGTGGAATTTTCTTGCCAAAAGTGCGATTTAAGATATTTGAAAAAAAAAATTAACTAAATACCATTCAATTTCTTCAAAATATTGTTGACTGACTGTAGTATTTTTCAAATGAGTACGCCACCTGAGGTAAAATTGTCAAACCAGCTTGGCTTTTATAAAGACGCTCAATTCACCTAAAATGGGTATTTTAGCTGACGCACCCAATGCCTCTTTTTAGTCATACAGCAAACCCCGAACATTCTAATAGGAAATATGGGACAAATTATTCGCTATCATCCAGACGACCAATTCTGTTATAAAGAACTTCTGTTGTTTTATTAGCGTTTCGGGCCCCGTGTAATTGCTACAAAATGCATACTTCTGCTGCTAGTCAAAGTACCTGTATATGAACAACGTCTTTTTTTAGCCACGAAATATGTTTTGAACTGCTTCTCTAAGTCCTAGTGATCATAAAATAGCAAATAAAACCGCAAACTCACGAACTAATCTGCATTGTCTTCTTTTTCAAGCATATTTTTTTCTAAATTCTTTTTCACCTCTTCGTTATTTCTTTAATGTTGCAACTTATTAGCTATTCGAGTCGTATTCAGAAAATTTACTATTTGGAAGAACGAAAAAAAAACGATTTTGCAATCAAATCTTAAAAATACTTACTCAGTGTGTTTCTAATTTTATTTATTGCAAGAAAATAATTAATAAATTAACAAATTAAGAAAATAAATAAAAAATATTAAAAAAATAAATAAAAATTATTAAAAAATAGATAAAAATTATTAAAAAAATAAATAGAAATTATTGTCTTTCCAAAGGAACTAACACAAGTTTTATATTTATCAAGTGTCTACGCGTACGATTGGTATTTCCGTTTATTTTGCACACTTTCTTTTAGAATATGCCTAATATACGTTATTGAATTTGTAATTTTGTAACTATTTTGTGAAATGGTGTCTTTTGAAAGCAACGCCCTAGGTATTTTTATGTGCTTTTAAGTACTACAACTTTCAAAAAGACTCATTCCAAAGGAGGCTGGAGAGTAGTTTTATTTTTTAATGGTAAAACAATGTATACCGATAAACTATATATACTATATGTATGTACATGTATAATAATTTTCAACAATTTTTTAACTAACTTTTGGTTTCAATTGTAAATTATATTTCGAATCTTTCTTTTTCAAAGCGCGAAATCAATTTAAAGAAGAATTAAAAATTTATAAAAAGGCTCGCCCATAAAGTGTATACCAATAAATCATACATATATACTAAATATATATAAGAAATATATAAAAAATTTTAATATTTTTTTCATATTTTTTCATAGTTTTTTCCCCCTTGCTCGTAAATAATATTTCAGGTTTTACTTTTTTAACTTGGAGAGCTTTAAAAGTATAAAGATAAAAAATATTGTTCACGTATTTTTATGAATACAATTTTACAATTATGTGCTTTTGCGCATATGCCTATTATTAGTGTTTTTTTTTATTCTATGTAAATTACTCTAAAACTTTTGTCAAATTTTTTTTTAGACCTTATTTTTATTTTTGTTTTATAAATTGTATCATTGTACATTAACAGCCTTATTCTGTATGACGAAACAAATATTCGTTGATAACTAACGGCCTCTTTTATTCGCCACGTCTCTGCGCACTATTTCCCTGCTCGGCTCACTTGACGAAAAAGTTGCATGTAAAAGCAACAATAAAGTGCGAGAATGTTTATACCTCATAAAACTGGTATAACTCAGTATTTTGCGAACAAATGTAATTTTATTTTAGGCAGCTCTATTCCAGTGCTGTCAAGGTATTTTTATTTATACCAGTTGCTTCATCTATTCGCCACTTGCTAACGCTTGGTGAAAAGGAGAGGCTTTAAAATGATTTCATTCTTCCTTTGTATTGTATGTGTGATGTGCAAGTGTTGGCGAACGACAACAACTGTTCGTCAAAAGCAGGCGAGCACTTTTGTATTGCATCGTGCATGCGCTAACAGCCATGGAGAGCACAACAAAAACAGCCAATAACATGCAATAGGCGATACTCTAGCACGATTGTACAATTTTGTGCAGTAAACTTACATGCGCTGAGTACGAGAGTACTAACATACACCTATACTATACTGAGTATGGGAGTACACGCAGCAAAATTACAATAAAAGAATAACAACAAACTACTGGCAGAGTTGCATGCTACTGTTCGTAGCGCTGTTGCTTACATTACGGATATTGTAAAAATCTTTCCGCGTGCATTTTGTTATTGTGTCTTTGCAATGAATACAAGTCTTTCCAATTCGTGAAATCCATGCATCGCGTGATTGATTTACACGCAAGAATGATAGATTACAAGATTGCGACATCTGCGAAAGTATTTATAGCTGTAACGTAAAAATTTAATAAACAAGAAAGGAATAAATTCGAAGAATAATAAATTCGCTCGGGAGGTGACAATAAACATGAAATACAATACAACAATAAAGCGAAAACAAATATTCAATTACTGCATCAGCAGATCAGCTGATTCTCTCAAATTCACTGAGATAGTGCAATACTGGTACGCGGTACGCGGATGTCGCTACCTTCTGTAATCTCTCCCACGTACAAATTTTGCAGCCAATCCAAGAATGTTAGAGCAATATACTCAATTTGCCTTGCAGCCAATCTGTTTTTAAATTTCCAATACACTCACATTTTTTTTTTTTTGTGACTACATTGAAATTTCTCAAATCATAACCATCTGTTGGTATACAGTTTTTCTTTCAATATAATAGGCAATAACAGAAGGGATTAGCTTTGACAACCAGCACTTTCAGCGAAGTGAGAGTTTGTTATTGTTGCCTTGACGATAGCATTCTCGAAATTAAATTACCCCTCAAATGATTGGCTGCAAACTTCATAACTGTCAATTCAAGTGATTTTTAACTAATCGTTTGTGTGCGCAGAAATGAAAAGATAAAAGTTTAACGTGCAAACGCATGGTAATAATCGGCAAACAAGAATGAGTAAAACGCAAAATTCCAACAGCAAATGATTTTGCCGAAATGCGAAATTACTCGTTCGTGTAACCAACCTTTGATTCGTCATACAGAACTAAACTGTCCGTTTCTTGATTTTAAAAGATGACACATTTTCGACGATTGCGTGTGCGTTTAGTGTGAGCGAAGCGTTTATTAAAAAAGCTGCAGTTAATTCTCTACTTAACGATTGCGAAAATTTGTTGCAACATTAAATGAACTACGGCTAAATATTGATATACCAAACATGATCTGTTGTGAGGCTTTCAAATCGCAGTCCAATTTGTTTACAAACAGTTTTTTGTAAAAATTATTTAAAAAATATGAAACGCTTTAATAAGTATCTGCTATTATTTTTATATACTTTTTTTTTTGTTTTTTTACCGGTTATTTTTCAAAAGTTATGAAACTCAATTCAATTCAGTTTAATCTAATAAGTTTTCAATTCTATTTGTTTATTTTATTGTTTCTTATGCTTTAGCAAACATTAGTTTTTCTTCCAAACCATTCACAGTTGCATTATTTAATTGTTTAGAAAGAATACTCTGAGTTATTATCAGTTGAATTCACCTGCACCCCTCCTGCTCGTACCATGCCACAAATTGTCCCTTGCCCTCAAACTGAGTTATACACAAATGCCTCGAGCTGTTTACGATTCGTTACTTTGTTTTGTTCAAACAAAAAAAAAATGTTTTCTTTTTTCATAAACAGACTTTAACTTAAAGCTTAGTTTTACTTATTTTTTACTTAATTATATTTTATTTTAGAACAAATTTTACTTTAGACCAACTCTTCCTAGCTTGAATTCATTGCATAGTTAATAAATATGCTGACTTGAAAATTAATTAAAAAAAAAAAACAAGAAACAACATCAGAAAAAAAGCAATATTAGTATTAAAAAATGCATAAATTTAATTAAATACATACTTAGATACATATCTACCTTTACTATACAAACCTAATTAAACAATAAAATATAATGCCAATTGTAGCTGATTGTTGTTGTTTGCATAGTTACATACCCTAGTTATCTTAGTTTAGAACTTCCCATAAATACCACATACGTATTTACTCATATACATACATATACTAAGCGGTTTACCTACATATGTACGTTATGTGTCGAATTCATTTAAGATTAAAAAAAAAAAATTGAAAAATAATTTTAAAAAATTCTGCCAGAAAAGTATCAAAATTTTCGCTCGAACATGGAATATAATTGTGTTGCTGTAGATTTGAGTTCGCCTTCTTTACTCCACTCGTATTGGATACAAAAAAATTGTATGCATAAAATGCATAAATAAAGGCCGATTTAACCTGAAAATCGAATATTTGTAAAAAAAAAAACTATTGTTCTTGTGTATTTAAGTTGATTTTATTAGCCCACAATCCGCCCAGCAGCAGGTACACCTGCGTTCAAAATAATAGATATGCGATGAATTACCAAGTTTTAGCTATTTTTTTGTCTTAAATTTTTATGTTTATGAGGCAGCCACGTTATATAAATCGTATTTCATAAATAATCAGGATCTTTGCTCTTTCGCATAAACCAATAACATGCAGAAAAAATTCCTTTTCGCTCATTGTTTTTGAATTTTTAAAAGAAACCACTATATGGACCACTGTTTACATAGTCATTGAGACCATAAACTACATTTTGAATAGTAACTGAAGTGACAGAAAAGCTATCCTTATAGGCCACTTAATTACTTCAAAGTTAGTACAGATGTTAGTATGTCGATAAACATAACGGGGATTTGACTAAGGTTTCCTTTAAAGCCCAAAATCACTTTACTTATTTTGCTCGGTGATCACTATGAGTGCTCGAGAAGTTTCAAATAATTAAGATGTTGTTGACTGGTAAATTTCTATTGTCGAGACACCTGAAAATAATCGACAAAACGGGTAAACCCACTCGCCCTGCTCGCCTTGAGTGGAATGAGACGATATAACAGTTTTTATGCGTCTACTCTACCTTTGCCAGGATTTTGGAAAACACTACATAGATTGAGATAAAACAGCCAACAATCTGTTTTGAAGCTTTGAAAAAAGGTCAAAAGGAGCACGGCAAAGGTGCAGCAACGGATATTTTGTTTGTGTGCTGTTTTCTGTTGCAAGAGTTGTGTAGTTTTCTAAGCCAAAAACGCAACACTTAAATATTTATATCGTCTTGGCCGCTCTCCCCCCGATTTGTGGTGCTAGTCTTGAGATTTTCCACAAATGGAATGACCTACAGCTCTCTGGATGGCAGCTGGTTTTTATGAGGAATTTTATTCATGGCAAAAATACACTCGGAGGTTCGTCTTCGCCTGCCGAGCGGCGAGCGCTATTAGAAAAAACTTGTTCTACCATTTGGTGTGTGGTGCCTGGGATTTTGGACTGGTGCGCTTCTGAATAGTAGCCGCGCACCAAGCATTCACCTACGACGGCCGATTGGCTTTTAAATTGACCAAAGCTACGGCTACTTCCTAAAAAATCTATAAAACGTTTGAAGAATGCACAGGGCATGCGTTTTGAAAAGTAGGTTGAAAATATTTTCCACTTTTTCCAGAATCTTACCAAACTTTCTATAGTAGTATTTTAGAACTTCAACGCACATCCTCCAAGTCATTCGAAGATCTGTGTGGACCGAAAGGTAAAAATTTCTCTGGTTGTCAGCGTTCTCTGGTTTGAGGCAATTTTATTCATCTGTAGTGTGAATTGGCCCTTAGCCCTTTGAATTGCAAATATGATGTTTATGCGCAAATGGTTTAGCAAAACACTCAGCTTAACACTGGCTAAGATAAATATTCTTCTACGAGTACATGAAATAAATAGCAAGTCAAAACATCAAATAGCTCAAAACTCTGCTATGAAATGTACCAAAAATGTCTGAAATCCTGAAGTTCAGTCAGCCAAATTTATGGATTTTAACTACTTTCATTTCCTCAATCTGGCCTATGTAAGTTTCTGGTCTACAAGTAAAAAATCTCATCCAGAGGAAAACTGATCAGCGTCATAGCGTGGCGTAATATACATATTGGGTTCTTTTGTTGTTGCTTTTCTCACTCTCCGTTGCCTTTATTATTATATTGCATGAGCCATTCCTCAGAACATAAATACATTTCGGAAAGCTGCTGCACAGCTTTAGTTACATATTATTTTTCATTCTCTGATTCGTGAGATCATTCGCACATTTATAGGCTTTTCTGAATACCACAGTTCATTCCAACAACTTCCACGACCACGACACCATTTAGAAGTTTTTGCTTTTCCTTTTAATGCTTTCAGCTTTTTAAAATCACTTAGTAGCTTTGAGTTGGTCATACGCTCAGTTTGTTTCAGCATAATGACTTGTTGATCCTTTTATAAAATAAATCACCTTCCTTCCACTGAGTTCGCTACTTGAGTTCACAATCATCAGCCCCTCCTCAATAAGTCTTTTTTGTTCATTTTGCGCTTCACCTTTCCAAGAATTCAATTATATTCCATGCCGAACGTACGTATGTTTGTAGTTTCTTACCTTACGTCCACCAGCAAAAATGCTAGCGCAATCAAAATCCCAACCATGAAAGTGTCAGGTGACTGCATAATTCCAAAACTGTGATTACAGGTGATGATGGTGTTGGTGATAATGCAAATGATGATGAAAATATCGGAGTAGGCGGTGATATTCGTAATTGCAATGATGACAATATTGATGACGAAGGTGAGGATAATGATGTTGTTGCTGAGGTGCATCGCAGTCGCATTGCGTATCATAACAGTCGAAAGCATGCGATTCGTGCAGCCAGTGCTTTGCAATCGCAGCCACATGCGGATGGCCATATTCGCGTAGCCAACGAAAGCCATGCGGAAAATATGTGCGAAGATGAGGATTACGATTATGACAATGATTGTCATAGCGATTGTGATCACAAGATATTGGACAGCAACTACAATTGTCATTACAAACGTTGCAAACAAGAGGCGGCCATGCGCAGCCAACAGACGCAACAACAACAGCAGCAGCAGCAACAGAAAAATTTACATGCGCAACACTATCACCAGCAACATGTTGCCGAGATAATGTTGCACGGGTGTAATGGTCCATTGAATGATGCTATTGGCCTCACGACGACGGCGCCACCACTACCCCTATCGACACATCGTCACCTACACCCACAAACTGTTATAAATCTGGGACGTTGTGGCAGCGCTTTAGATGCGCTTTGCTCTGCAGAGGTCGCTGCTGCAGCCGCAGTAGCTGCGCTCTCGCCAGCCTCTTCGAATGCCTCGGCAGCGTCGGCAACATTACAGCACCAGCAACAATTTGCATATGCACAGCAAAAACATGCTGCTGCAGCAAACTATCAACAGCCACAGCATCATCAACACCAACACCAACATCAACACCAGCATCAGCATCAGCAGCAGCAACAACAACAGGCTCTAGCGGCAGCTGCCAACTTGGTGCAACACCATCATCAGCATCAACAGCAACAGCAGCAGTACCAGCAACACCATACCCAACACATCCATGCTACACCGTATAGTGCCGCCACGCCCACCAGCAACGACGTACAACTGCAACTTGTTGCGGCCAATGCCAACACACCCAATGCCAACACCAACAGCAGCCCAGCCGTGGCCGCAGCAGCAGCAGCAGCGGCGGCGGCAGCTGCCGCTAATCGTCGCGATCATAACATCGACTACTCAACGCTATTTGTGCAATTGTCCGGCACGCTGCCCACCCTGTATCGCTGCGTAAGCTGCAACAAAATCGTGTCGAATCGTTGGCATCACGCCAACATTCATCGGCCTCAGAGTCATGAGTGTCCTGTCTGCGGGCAAAAGTTTACACGTCGAGACAATATGAAAGCCCATTGTAAAATAAAACACGCCGATATTAAAGATCGTTTCTTCAGTCATTATGTACATATGTGATCAATTCTTTATGTGGTCAAATAAGCAGTTAAAGATTATAAACTTCCATCAATGCCACACAAACATATAGAGAAATTTAGACACTCTCTCACACACACACATGAAAACACCAATGCACAGCCACACAAGTGACACACATTAACCACCTCCAATGCGATACACACCCTTAAATAAATTTAAACCAATTAAAATTCTTAAAGACGACTACGTCTCCCACTCCAAATATATAAATAAAACTCAAGTTACAGAGAGAACTCATCTCTACTACTTCACTCTCAAATGTAGCTTATAGTACTGTTACGGAGGGCAACTCTGCAACAAATATGCTTTGGTACAACGGCCTCTGAGCGACAAGTGCACGAAAGTCGAATCGTGCATCTCTAAATCGAGTAGCTTGTGATATGAGAATTTCCCAAAATTATTTGTTGTACTTATATGTATGCTTTGGAATACTATTCGCGCTCAATATGATACACAGGAAAATGTGGCTCTACTTTGAAATACCTACAAATAAGGCAGTGATCGATTTCTTTGCGTATATTCTATAAAAAATCTTACTGCCTGCTTTTAAGCATCCTATGCAGAAGGGGAAATGGGGCTGTAATGAGAGTCTGAACGATTCCATGCACACATGAAATTTCATGATGAAAGCGCAATTACTTACAATGCAAATCTCAAAAGACCTGTTGGTCAATATCATCTGCCAAACGGATAATTGATATTTCGTATTTTCATGGAATTTGTATTCGTAAAACATCTTTGAGAAGAATAATTACGTACTTTATTTCATTTCAAGGTATTGAAAGTATTCGATGTGGTACTTGCTGGCGGTGCAGAAGAAGAGAAAAGTCTTCTCCTTATTGCCTGCAGTTAGCACGAGAAATTCTATCACCTTCAAACCCGGATCCCAGATGTGATATGCTGGTGGATCGAAATTAGAAGATGGTAGAACAGGGGCGGGAATCAATGGCCCTATAATTAAAAAAATCGATACATCGAATGGGTCTCTGTCCAACTGATGGATCGAAATTAGAAAATGGTAAAACAGCGGCGGGAATCAAGGGGCCTAAATTCAAAAAATCGTTTGTAATCGGTCTCTACCTAACAATCTTCGAGGCAAAAATACATGCCATTGAGATATATCTGAGGGAATGCCGTAGAAAAATGAGAGGAATCCACATTTCCATACTTTCAGATATTCAGGCTGCTTTGAATGCCCTTTTATCAACTACAATCACCTCAAAAATGGTGTGCGACTGCCTGAACCTTCGCAACATGTTAGGGAACTTCAACATAGATTTTTTAAGTTGGATTCTTGTACACGAGGGACATCAGGGAAATGAAATAGCGGACCATCTAGCTAAAAAAGGGACAAGCATGCCTTTAATTGGTCCTGAGTCTTTCTGTGGACTTACAAAGGACCACATTAACGAACTTTACAGAGGGTGGAAGGAGAAGAAATTCGTTGAACACTGGCGAAATTCTATCGGTCAGCGACAAATGAAAGAATTCCCAACGCCGGGCAAAGAAATTTCTGATTAGCTACTTTCGACGCAGCAGGGTAGACTTAAGACATCTAACTGGTTACTTTTCAGGCCACTATAGTCACTACTTAAACAAAATTGCCGTGCCTCCATATTAACTATGGAACAATACACCCCAGAATTTACAAACATTTTTAAAAAACCTTAAAATATTGGGTATCTCAACAGGCTTTGGCTTTGCAACACGAGGAAGAGTAACGAATCTTTCGCGCATTTTATTAAGATCAGCTGAGAGGCGGTTACTTCGTCATTCAGTTAGAAGAAGAAGCATGTGTTGCATAGTTTTGGGTAAAACATAAATTTATGTAGCCGGCGAAATCTTGGCGCTGGCGTAAAGTATTTCAAAGTCTAGATGCTGCGAGCTCAAAAATCACTGATCATATTTTCGTGAGCATTTCCTATTGGGTATAGATTAATTAGGCTTTCGATAGATAGCATGCGCTCAGTTGCCGCCCATAACAGTGGCATTAAGCTGCATTCACACTAACGTCATATGTGTACATTTATATAGTACGATTTAATGTTATATTAAAATAATAAGATAACTTTACATTTTCCTCGTAGTTAAACAGAATGTATGTATTTATTAAATATGTAGTTGTAAAACATCGAAAATAGCAAAACAAAAAACAAAAACAAAAACACCAAAGAAATCACCAAATATTCATATTATAAATATAATAATTCTCTATAATAATGAATTTTCGAATGAATAATTGTGCAAAGAAGTCAGTATAATTAGTATTTAAAATTTGAACGATCAAGCGATTTTAACAAAACAAAGTACGAGTATTAACCCACCCGGGCAAATTGTGGATTTTGTAGTAGACTGTAGCATTGCATATTTACCATTAGTATTTTTTTAGTTTTATTATTAAAGTCATGGTACTGAGAAAAGAAAAACAAAAGAGTGTTACAAAAAAAAATTACATTTAGTCAAATTTATTTATTTACGCAAATTTACACACATTTTCGATTTTATGTAGGCATCGACCAAAAAAGCAGAAATGAAAATTTTTCGAATATCTATTGTTGTAATAATGAAAGCAAATGTTTACAATTTAATGTAGTATTTTTACCAATGCGAAACCTTATTTATTTATGTTTGGAGCAAGCGAACAAGTATTATACCAGGAATTCCAAAAACAAAAACAAAAAACGCGATAAGTTATAACTTCAGGTAGTGAATCAAGATTAACGCTTTTAAGTCCTGCCATATTTAATTTTTAGTGAGCTAGACACAATATGACCATTTAGTTCAAATTAATAATATTTTATATGCTGTATTTAAAAAAAAAAACAAGAACTAAAGCAATTTTTTTTTTACGAAAAAGGAAAGAGTTGGCGCAATTATGCAATAAATTGCACGCTGGAATAGTCACGATTGTTATCAACAGCAACTTTCTTGATGATGCTATAATTAAAAGAAATAAAAAGTGAAATGGTCACTCTACAGATGGCCTTAGGGTGATTAATTTTAGAGGCGCATCAACTCGAATAGGTTACTTCTTTTGAACTAATGTTTGCTAATGCTAAGAGGTATAGCCGAAAATTCTAATATATACAAAAAAATTCAATTATGCTTAAATACCTAAATATACGCAACTATTTCGTTTGAAAAACGTGCAAAAGCACTAAAAATCACTCTATCACGTATCACGAAATCGACTCACATTTTCGCGTGAAATGCGCTCGTTCTGAAATTAATTGTTGCATAAATTTAGGCACTACATATCCATGGGAAAATATGTTCGAATGCGATATAAGTGATTTTTCTTTTTAATGAGCTATGCAAGTGGGTAAAATCATAAATTTTTTCGCGCAAATGTGACTCAACTTCGAGCGGCATGATTAAGTAGACCTTCAGTAAAGAGTTGATTGTAAAAAGAAGTGGCTTTTGTAAGTGACGACCTATAGCGGTATTTACGCAACGAAGGCCTTCCTGCACGTGTTTGTTTGAAGCTCGGCGAACTCAGAAATCTAATTTAAAAAAAATTCTTATAACAAATTACAAGTCAAGTTCTACATCAGTATTAAGTATACATCGATTTTATTCAAAGTATATTGTGCCAGCAGTCAAATGGAGAAATTTTTGTATGAACAACATGGTGAAAAATTTAGAAGGGGTAGCTAATATCAAAACGTTAAACGGCGCTCAGCGAATTAGAAAGAATCAGATATGTAAAACCACAAATGTGTGCGAATGCGTGTGAAATGAGCGGACAGTATTGTGCTGGCGAGTACACGGTGACGCGGCAGCCGAAGTTACTCGCTCAATTTCGTTTTCACCTGTTTTTAAGAGAATTCTACTCCAACTATGTACAGCCAGGGACGCTAGGCTTAATGAACTATGATGAAGTCTTCGTTCCTTTTCTATCTCTTTTCGCCAATCGAATTACCATTCCAAACTTTGATTAATAATTTGCGACCCACATATTTATAGAGCTATATATACGAGCGGCTGTCGTAGCCGAATGGGTTAGTGCGTGATTACCATTCCGAATTCACAGAGAGAACGTTGGTTCGAATCTCGGTAAAACACCAAAATTAAGAATAGCGGTCGCCCCTCGGCAGTCAATGGCAAACCTCCGAGTGTATTTCTGCCATGTAAAAGCTCCTCATAAAATTATCTGCCGTTCGGAGTCGGCTTGAAACTGTAGGTCCCTCCATTTGTGGAACAACATCAAGACGCACACCACAAATAGGAGGAGGAGGTGTACGCGCCAATTATATATATATATATATATACGAGCCTTCAAAAGACAGCGATTCAGAAGATTTGCGACTCAAATTTTCAACAGCTTCGCATCGATTTCAAATTTTACTTCAATATCTGCTCTACAAGCGATACCACTGCGATACCAAAATGATAATGATGCTCTCCCCCCTAGATTGGTTGCCGTCTTTTTGGATTGATCGACTGAATTAGGCATAGAAGATGGGGCATAGAAGATGAGCATATAAGTAGAGATAGGATCAGGAAAAATCTTCTCTAAGCATCATCGAGCGAGTATTCAGAGATAAAAACCATGGTGAAAAGATTTTTAGAGGTGTACTACCTAGAAGGCCGTTATTCGGCTCTGAGCGAATTTGACAGATATGCCGACGTCATTCGTTTTGTGTGTCACTAAGCTAAAGCTAAAGCTAAATTTTGTGAAACACGAAACGAATGACGTAAAATCCAAAGTTCCCCTCAAAAAATAATTTTTTTTCACCATACCTAACGAGCAAACCTGGTATCTATCATCCTTGGATAAGAACAACCAACTCAATATAAGAAATAAGAGAAACCCCGTTAAATGTTACTACACAGTTTGCTCAATAATTAAAGCTGAATGTTATCTTTGACTTAATCAGCGTCGCTGTAGTCTGCAACCGAGTTGTCCTTGATTTAATGAGCGTCGCTGTAGTCTCTAAGCAAACCGTTCAGTTCTTAGCTGCCTGTAGAGTATGGAAACATTTTTTATATTTAATTTTTTATTTTTATATTAAACTTAAACCCACTATTTTCGCTTTCCATGTTGGTTCGATTGGGTATTTTTACACCTTCGAGTATTCATTCACCTTTTTAGCATAGGTTTTAGTTCTCGCATAACTTTTAACTGGTGTTTTTTAAGTAATGACTTGATGACCCACATAAGTTCTTCACATAATTTTGAAATGTTTCCAATTATAGAAAAAATAAATTCCGTAAAAATCAACCTTTGATTTTCCCTATAAAATGTTGTCTGTTATGAACGTGTTTAGGCTATTTAATTGACAGCGACACCATACCATTCGAATTTTGCAGCTAATTTTAATAATATTCTAGCATGGTAACCTTAACAGGTTTAGGCCGAAATTTTACTCCAAGTTTTACTAAAAAAGTTAATTTATACAAAATTGCTTAGTATTAGCGCCATTGCCTGAACACTCTCATTCTTAAGAGCAGCACAAGCTCCATAAATAACACAAAAACAAAAACAATTAATTATTTTTGAAATTTGTGTTCCGTTTCAAAAACAGATCGAAAAAAAGGTTTCACATTGACTTTCGTGTAAGCAAATGGGACAATGTTCAATGTGTAGTTTCTTATTTTTTTGTCAAAACTAAAAAAACTACAATTATATGGGCAAGATACGATTTTTTAGAAATTAAAGATTAAAGCTAAATATAGTAGTAGAAATGTGGTTTCAACGTAAACGGTAATAAAATGGTTCTTCAGCTAGGTATACAATAATGTTTGTATGTAGTTATACTAAATGAAATGTGAAATAAAAATAAAACTTTCAATATTATTACAAAAACACAAAACGACTTAAAACTGGGTGTGATTTATGGAAAACTACTGCGCAAGGTGATTGAAAAAGGGAACTAAATTGAGGTTGAAGCAAAAATTATTCTTTGCCAATGAGGCTGAAGCAAAAGTATGTTTCTTTAAGCGAAAATTTTCGTGCGCCGAAATTTAAAGCATTATTGGCGGCATCGAAATGAGAAATCTGAGACAAAGAAAAATTTTAAGAAAATGTGCAGAAATTTCACGAAATTTCTTTTTAGCATTTCATCATTACTGAAAATTGATTCACTTTTAAAGCGAACATTAATCCTTTGCACTCGAGAGCTCCGCGTTTAAAATTTGTCTTCCAGCTCGACGGCTCCGCTATGGAGACAATGCAAATTGTGATTAAAAAGGGATCCAAATTGCGGTGGAAGCAAAATTAAATTTTTTGAAGCGAAAATTTTCGTACGCCGAAATTTAATCAATTATTTTTTAAAGCATTATTGTCGGCAGCGAAATGAGAAATCTGAGACAAAGAAAACATTTTTAAAGCGGAAACTTTCGTGCGCCGAAATTTAATAAATTATTTTTTAAAGCCAATTCGCATTCATTAAAGGCGTTGGCACTAGACCAGCAACAATGTTCTGTACGTTTTATTGTTAAAGTAAAAGTATTGGGAAACTAGAAAACAAGTAATGAATTCGCCTTGTTTCATTCTAAGCTGACAGCCACATGGACTGGCTGATTGGTGGTGTTGGTACCTTTAATAGATTTGCTTTGTTTAAAGAATTATAGACGGCAGCAAAATGTGAAATCTGAGACAAAGAAAAATGTATTTGAGTAAATCAGCATTACTGAAAATTTATTCACTTTTGAAACTGTTATTAACCCTTTGCACTGAGGCAACGAAAAATTTTAAGAAATTTAAGAACATTTTTTTTAGCATTTCAGCTTTACTGAAACTTGATTCACTTTTAAAGCGAATATTAACCCTTTACACTGAGACAACGAACAATTTGAAGAAATTTAAGAACATTTTTTTTTAGCATTTCAGCTTTACTGAAACTTGCACTCGAAAGCTCCGCAGCGGAGCCATTTAAAACTTGTCTTTGAGCTCGACGGGTCCGCCAAGGAAGCAATGCAAATAATTTTCAGTTTTCCAACACTTCCAAAATCTCTAATCACCTGAAGGATTTCGATCTTCTACGACGTATATATTCTTTTTGTTTATTTAACAGTTTCATTGTTATTTAAGCTTTTAAAAAACACAAAAATTAAATAAATAAATAAAATTTTCAGTTTATATCTTCAGAACAAAAACAAATCGTATTTATTGCATTTATTTGGTTTTATAAATTAGAAATGCAATTTTTAAAAATATTTGTGTTTGTGTAACGGTGAATGAAACTTTAATTTTGAAAATAGCTGTGCCTACAAAGAGTTAAACAAAATTTCTTAAAAAAATATTTCTTAAAAATTATTTTTTTTTAGAAAATTGCCACAATAAGTTTTGCTTTAAATCTCCTATAGCCTAGACAGACGGTGGCGTTAAACAGGCTTAACGACTTAATTCGGAATTATTTCAGAAATTAAGTGCAACTGCAATGCGGATTGACAACTAGGCTTAATTCTCAGGAGAATTTTTGATGGCAACATTGCCGAAAAATGACAGTTAATAACTATTGTGAATGACAAATAATGAAACTGTTAAATAAAAGAACAAGAAATACTGGATGCACTGCTAGTTTGCACTAATACTTTCGAAACTACATTTATTGTGTTGGCATTGCGGAGCAGTTTGAGAAATTGCGATTGAAGCTTCTTTTTAAATAAATAATTAAATAAATAATAAAGAAATGTTTAATATCAGTGCAGCTAATACCCATATTTGTTCCCTGTGGTAAATTTTTTATTGCCAAAACTATCCAATAAACAAATCAGCTGTTCACTAATCCGCGTGACAACCGTCTGACACACTGGAATTTAATCAAAATTAACTGCGCGCTAATCCCCATTAACGCCGCCGTCTGTCGTCTAGGCTATTACTCTCACTGAAACTCGTCTTCTCTCTCTTGCAAACTAAACGCCGCACGCAATCACGAACCACAGTTATCTCTGCAATTTACTCTCCAGTGGCCGCGATGGCCTTAAGCGCATCCAGCCTACGCGCATTCTAGCTAACTCTGAGTTATTTAGTATTGATCTCTTGAGTTTCGTTTCTACGACATAGGGTGTCATTATTTTCAGTAAACTTAAGCTTTGAAATTAAAGCGAAAATATGTATGTAGTATACACATATAACAAATATATACACCACATACATACATATAGGTGTGTGTATAAAAAAATATATACATACATATGCATATGATCAACTGTTTCTCTAGTAAACTTCGAACGGTAAGTCTTACAACTTTCTGCAGCTTTGTACGATTCTACTTTCGTTTATAACAACACGTCACTTAACTAATAATAAAAATAGACACAAACAAAAAAGAAGCAAAAACTTTTAATATTAGACTATTTAAAATACAAAATTAAAAAATTAACTAAAAATTAACACTTAAGGTTATTCATACATATGTACCATAAACTATAACATTCAAACACTGTTTATTTTAAATATCGCCTTAATTCTCCCCTTCTGATGTTTGTGCCCAGTGAAGTAACAAATGTGTGAAAAATCTATTGAAAATATATTTCTTTTTTTCCAAAAATTTGAATTGCTAAATTTAAGAAAATCAAAAATGAAAAAAAAATCAAAAACAGGAATTGGCCGACAAATTTGAAAATTTTTTAGCTAACGATGAAAACACTAAAACAACAATAACACAAACTGTCTATTACCCATCTCCAAATCGTCTAACCTAAAGCCCAAAAGCCCAAGCAAATAGGAAATTTTCTTATTCGCCTCCTTTAGATTGTGGACCTTTCTCTCATACATACATACATACATACCCAAATATTTTATAAAATTCTATTGCAGGAAGGAGAGGTGTTGAAAATGAACTAACTCAATATCAAACGTAAATTATTACATATATACATACATATGAACATTTGTCTTCTTCTACATAGTATAAATATGCCCCTTTAGTCAATTGTTTCTGTATTGAAAAACAAAAATAAATTCTTATAAAATTTTATGCATACGAATTTAATGATAAATGGGTAAAAAAAACATAAAACTGTTGGAAATAATAAAATAATATCTTTATAAAGTCCTAGAAACCTACTTACGTACGTTACGTAGTAAATTTCAGAATGCGAGTACTTTTTATTTACCCATATTTTTTAAATACAAATCGTAATTTAAATTCGCCGCAGTGGAATTAAGAAATTTGCCATGCTAAAATATTAACGCCAAATTTTGTTCAAGAAATTAAATTTGTGCTTAAAACGCATAATATGGAATTTGCAACATTTGATACACCAGCTGGAAAAGTTTATTAAAGTTTATTAAGTTATCTAGAAGCGTGAAACTTATTCGAAAACGTAACCAAAGGATCTTTCAAAAGACGCGCCTAGATATTGTTTTGAAACAAAACATGCAAAAAATTTATATTCTTTCAGCTGCTTGCTCTTTTTGTTCAAATGATAGAACAAGTTTTTTCTAATAGCGGTCGCCCCTCGGCAGACAATGGCAAACTTCTGAGTGTATTTCTGCCTTGCCCTTTCTCCTCATAAAAATCATTCACCATTCAGAGTCGGCTTAAAACTACAGGCCTCTCCATTTGTAGAATCAAGACGCACGCCGCAAATAGGAGCAGGAGCTCGTTCAAACAGATGGTTCTTAACAATTATATGTGAAAAATGGCCTCATTAAATCTCCACCATGAGCAAGTCGATTGATGAATGCCTAATTTTTGAGAACGTCGAGTTGTCGAGATATCGATGTAGAAGGTTGTTCAGCAACACTTTGCGCTACAGCAGCAACATTCCCAACATAACGTCCAGATTTCAGTCTGTCAATCCTTTTTCCATATTTCTTGAGATTTTTTTTCACCAGCCTTTGAACTGTCGACTCAATCAGACCAATATTTCCAACAAAAAATTCCACCATTTTCATAATAAGTTTCAATTATTTTAAAGCGTTGCTCTATCGTGTAAAATTGTACATCTGCCTATTTAGCAAATGTCAAAGATAGGATAAAAACCAGGTACCGTCTTATTCACTACTGACTGCTAGGCGTCACCTTTGAAAGACACTTTTTTATAAAAGGTAGACGTTTTAAACCACCTGGTCCACAATTTTTGATACAATTTATCATATTTTATGAAATAATTTAAAATAATAATTTTTGAGCCGAAATCTTCAAGTGATGTTCCATGCTTATTTTGCCATTCAAATACTTCTATATCTCTTGGGATAGCGAAAAAAAGAAAATGACGATACCATTGAACACGAAATTCATACTATTACGCTTTTCCTTATCAGCCTATTAGTAGGCTACACAAGCATCTAAATATCTTACACTCTCACGTGAATCTTACTGGCTTTCGAGAGACTGAGTTAGTTGGTAAGTGGTGAAATTTTAGCGAGGCGAATTTTAAATTCCACTACTACACGTACATCATTTACTGTTAATATTTATTTACTCTTATTATATTTATCAGTTAGAGGGTATTTCTAATAGCGCAACTTACTCTCTCTTACTCTCTTATTTATACATCATGTACATCATATCAAATTTTATGAAAAATAATACCATAACATATTAACAAAGAGATTGGAGAAAATAAATAAATCTCAGAAAAAAATTAATAAAAATTACTTCAGCTACCCCTTACTGAGCTCTCCACGCATTTTAAATTCATAATTGTAAATATATAACGGCACACATACTTAATAATTTATGGAAAATGTTCTTAGCTATAAGTAAGAAGCAAAGAGTGTTCTTAACTATAAGTAAGAAGTAAAGGGTGTTCCAAACACATGCATATTTTGTTTAACTTAATTTTTTCTTTTTTGTTTTTTTGTTTCAATAAATAATGAAGAAGCAAAGGGTGTCCTTAACTATAAGTAAGAGGTACAGGGTGTTCCAAACACATGCATATTTTTTTTAACTTAAATTTTTTTTGTTTTGCTTTTTTTGTTTTAATAATGATGAGTAAGTAAGAAGTAAAGGGTGTTCCAAACATATGCATATATTTTTATAATTTTAATTTTTTTTTTAATGAAGAGTATAAATTACAAATAGGGACTTACACGAAAAACTTGTGTCTTTGTGCTACTTTGTTAATTTTTATCGAGTATTTGAGTCTACAGCAACAAATTGGTATACTTAGTAGTGGCAAGTGTTTGAAATGTTTCATGCTAGCATAATATTGCGCATATGGCAGTGCTGCTACGCGATTCTCAATTGATTTGACAGAACTACTTGTTGAGTTGACGTCCGTTTAAAAGTTAGTTTAATTTTTTTAGCTTACAAAGAACTTTTTCTTTCAATTTTCTTTACAATTATCTGCCAATGTTTTGATGAACCTCAGCTAACTTTTCAGGTTTGTTCTCTCGCATAGTTCCCTTAAAATTGTACATATTTTTCACTTTGAAACAAAACTGTTTTTAGTATTTTTAATTAAGTACTACCTATGGGCAGATACCGACTAAAAGGACGCTCATAGTTAAATAATTTTAATGAATATGCCATAATAGTCTACGACAACTAACGGAATGTATGTGGAGACCCCCGAAATTAACTGTCTTGCAATAAAAAAATTTAATAATAAGCAAATTTGAGCGAGAAAATTTAAATGTTTATACAAAAAAGCAAAAATATTTTAAAAATAACATTAGTCAATTATTTACATATAATCACTCCTTATGTGGCGGTTAACACCCATTAGTTAAGTTATTAAAAAGCAAAAGATCGAACACGGCAATAAAATCAAATAACGCAAAGCAACTAACTGTAAGGATATATGTATGTAACAAAAATCATAAAGAAAAGTCGGGCAAGCCGCCCGGTTGATTATAAGCACTTACACATATTGCATGTGTGTATGTACACACATACATGCAAGTCTCAATTGACATTAAAGCTAACCGAAACATAAAGCTTTTCTCGATATAACCCACCCCAATAAAGCGCATATTAAGGCCTTACACACACACACGTACACATTATATATCATAAATACCTAAATACATGCACATTTATAATATACTTACCTACATGCATACTATACATACATACATCTCAAGTACACACATCATTGCCGAATTAATAGCAACATATGGAAAAAATATGCATATATTTACTATGGTTTTGGTAATAAATACTTGTACTATTTACAAAAACAAAACAAAAATTAAGCACATAACATAAAAATGAGTTTGTAAAAGTTCATTCATCCATCTATTGTAAATAATTAAAAAAAATTTGGGTAACAGACAGGGGAAAAATATTGGAATCGATTGGCAAATAAGTAGCTAAAAATATTTTGTTGTCATTAAGCATAAAAAATATATTCATATATAAATTCAAAATATATTTAAATCATGTGTAATCATCTGGAAACCATTACATGCGCACAACTTAATTACTTATATTTTCAACTTTCTTTCAATTACTGCTATTCTTAAAATAAACTAATTTTCTTTAATAAAAAATTTAATTCGTTCAACACCCCATTCCTCCAGCTGCCTTCCGCCATAACTTCCCATAACTTTAACACGCACAATATGTAACTCGAATGGTTTATTTAAGTTTATAACAACTAATTATTACTCATAATTAAAAAAAAAAATCAAATTGTCTATGTATTTAATTATACGTTGTCTGTGTATATTTAGCTCTGATGTAAGATTTGGACCCCTTAGCAAATTTTTGCGGATAATTATCATATTTTATGAAAGCAAAATGCAAGCAAAAATCTAAATATGACTGAAATCTTATTTTTGGATTTAATAAATTGAATTTGGATACACCTCTGACATAAATATTTCCTGGGTTCGCGCAAAAAATAAGAAAATTATGATACAAAATCGAACTACCCCCGTTGGAGGCTGAACATAAAGTTTATTGATCTTTTCACTAACAAAAACTAATATTCATGCACTTGATAGGCCCTGTGCCAACTACTTCTACATCAGGTTGATTACTTCAGCAACTACAATGACTACGCTCTTTTTGATTTTTCGAAAGCTCCGTTAAGATACTCTCAATAATTCTCAATACATACATATGTAAAATAAGTTGCATATGTAAAATAAGAGAGAGGAATTGAAGCTCAAAGGCGAGCTCGTTCTCAATGATTTTGACAACGGTATTTATGCTTAAGTCAATTCTGGAGACTTATTTTACTTCTGTGTCGTAGGCAACTAAGCGATTTTGTACGAGTTCAATAAATTTCGTTTGTCGTTTCCTTCTTTGGTGCAAATGAGGTCAGCTTCTTCTCCACTTGACCGCCTAAATATGAAAAATGTAGCAAATTTTTATTAAACAAAAAGCAAATATGGGAATAAATGAATTTTTTTTATTCAACCTAAAAATTAACTAAAATCAATTAAAATGTACTCCACGAGCATTTCTAGCGTAAACTTTTTTTAGCTCTACACCAGGGATATATAAATAGACTCTGAAATCAGTAAATTTCTTGAAATATATTCGAATAATTTTGAGATCTCAGTTGTTTGAGTGAATCCCCAATTTTTTTGACTAATTAAATATGCAGATTGTTCAATTATCTTTGATATTTTAATGGTTCTAAAGAACTTTTTTTTAACAAAATTCAACCTTAACAACAAAATTCAACCTTAACAACATTTTTTTGACAACATTTTTTTGAAAACTCTTGGTCATTATAAGAATTTACTGATATAATATAAATTTTTAAATAGACATTAATTTTTCCGCAAAATTTGTCTGCATGCCTAGGCAAAAAATTTACCAATGTATTTCGAATATTCACTAAAAAAAACTACTCAATGTTGTAATGGAATAAGGGCAATAAAGGACTCTGGATAAATCCGAACAAAACATGTGTGATATTCTTCACCCGAAGAGGGAAGCTAGGTTTAGGGACCCTAAAACTAGGGGATGCAAACTTAACTCTATCCGGGGATATGAATTATCTGGGAGTAATCCTTGAAAAAATTTTGTCATGGACAATTTTTTTATCGTACATTACAAATAAAGATTTGAGAGCAATATGCACATACCAAAGGCTTTACGGTAAAACATGGGGTCTGCAGCCAAATATAATGGTCTAAGACAATAATAGTGCCAATGTGGACCAATTTATGGTGGCCAAAAGTGGACCAAATTAAGACTCAGCTGACACTTAACAAGGTATACAGAATAGCCTGTCTGAGCGTAACGGGAGCAATGCGACCTTGCGCCACAACGGCTTCAGAAATGGGCACTGGACTCATGCCACCTTGTAGCCAAACGTTCGGCAGCTAATAAAATCCGAAACCTTTCAAGTCTATATCTTCTTAAAGAAGGCAATCTTACAGGGCATGTGAAAATTCAGGGTTCAATCCTAAACTCTCCGTGCCTGACGGTTTGTGAAAAGTGAATTTTTTAACAATTTCAAGGTGACCATCAGTGATCGCTCAGCGTGGAGAAATATCTTTAACAGAGGGCGCACAGGTGTGGTTTTCATGTTTCAAAATAGAAGACGGCAGTACCGAGGCTGGAATTGTCAGACCACATTTTAAGAAGGAAACTGCAATGGGAAAAACGACTTCCATTTTTCAGGCGGAAGTCGACGCCTTAGAGCTATCAACTTCCTTTCTGACAGTCAAGTAGCTCTAAAATCGCTACATAACTTCTCAATCCAATCAAGATTGGTCTGGGAATGTTTTAAAATTCTCGAAACCTTAGCATCAAGAAACTTTGTTACTCAAGAAGTGGGTACCGGGACATGAGAGGCACGAAGGGAATGAAATTGGGGACACTTTAGCGAAAAGTGGTGCAAACACTCCCTCCATAGGTATTTAACCTTTGTGCAGTGTAAATAACAGCTTCAAAAGTGCGGGAACAACGAGGCTTAATGGAGAACTGTAGAGTCCAAACGAGTTTGCGGCAATACTTACCTCGCTTCTTATGCCAACTTTGTTATGTGATAGGTGCGTCCATTGGATCTCTCCCGATACAAAATCAACTCTCAGAAAATCCAGGTGAACTCTTTCCCAATCTGTAATGGTTTAATGATGGACTTTTATAAAAAATATTAGAGTGAAATTTCTTACCGGCAAGCATTTTTTTAGGTTTGCGAACAGCCAGTTGTCGCTGGGAGCCAAATCTGGCGAATACGGTGGATGTGGAACCAATTCGAAGTTCGTTTCATGTAGCTTTGCCATTGTTTTAATTGACTTGTGAAAGGGTGCGTTGTCTTCTTTTTGGTCAACAGTGAGCAAACGCGGCCCCCACTTTGAACAGAGCTTTCTAATAGTCAAATGGTCATGCAATATAAAGCCCACACGTTTTTTTGATATCTTTGCGATGTCAGCTAACTCACGCAACTTCTGTTTTCGATCATTCAAAAACGATTTTTTTGATGTTCTCTGGTGTTACCGCCTCATTTGGACGTCCACTGCGTTGTACTTCATCGGTGTCTCTACTTTTCTTTGACTTCAAAGTCAGTAAATCATCATTCTATTGTTGTTTCTGATGGAGCGGAGTCCTCATAACACTTTTCAAGACATTGCTTCGCTTGGACGGTATTTTTTCTTATCAAGAAGCAGTGTAAAATTAAAGCATGAAACTCTTTTTGATCCATTGTTTTGAAAATAACAAAAAGTAGCGTCACTCTTAGCACAAAAACTCACGAAGTAATGAGTTGAGTATTATGAAATTTTAATAGCTGTCTTTTTAAGGTTAATACTAATTGAAAAATAGGTGAATGCAATAAAGCTAGCGCCATCTATGTATTAGGTATGGGACTTTTCAGCCCATGTGTTATATAATTCTTAAAGCGTGAACCCCTATTAATGGAAGAAAAAAATTTTACTTCGGCATATAACTAAAAATTACTCATTGATAATATTTAAGAGGCAACGCCACTCCAGCCACCGAAAAAAATCTCGACTTCGGAATAATTACAAGGATTTGGTTTTAGAGAGTTTATTTAATTGATGGTGGAGTATAAAAAATGATTTTCTGATGCGAAATCTTTTAAATTATTATTTTTAAACTTCCCCGCGGCCGGATGGAGTTTATCAAAAGTGTAAAAACTGGAATTTGTTCAGCTTATATTGTATATTACAGCTTTTACACTGTTTTTTTTTTTTTTTTTTTAATAAAATGTTTAGTCGAGTCATATTGCAATTATAGAAACTTTATTTATTGTTCAAGTAAACTAAAAATAAATAAATTTTTAGAAATGATGCTTGTTTAAAAAATTTTAGAGTTGTGGCGAAAAAAGGGAAATTAGAATATTATTTCTGAAAAAGACCCAATTGAAGAGTGAAGAAAATTATTTTGAGAAAAGCGGGTAAAAAGTTTTACTCTCTCACTTGCGCGCAACTCCAATGTGCTGCTGCGAAATTGTTCAGTGAACGTTTTAACAGTCTCTTGTTTTTTGCTCTAAAACCAACCGAAGGGTATTTTTTAAGGCTCTGCACTGTTTTTGACACTCACAAAAATGAGTTTTCTAAAAATTCTGGAGTGGTTTGTTGTTACCCTTTAAAAATGTGTAAATATTATTTGATATTCGCAATCTCTGGTAAAAGTTTTAAGTTAGCTAACAACTTTCTAACTACTCTTCAATAATTTTGGTTTTTTTTTACTAAATTTCAGTAAAATTATATTTTTAATTTTGTTATTGTATAACTTTAAAAATCAATTCCAAATTATACATAGTTATATGTTTTTACTATCACCTCAATACCCATTCAATTTATCCAACAGACACATACATACATATGTACAATAAGTTGCATTTGAAACCCAAATACAAGCAATCTGAGTTTAAATATTCCACATAACTTCATTAAATGTATGTACACATAAATGTTCGAATGTATGTATGTATGTACATATTACGGTTGTTATTTAAAAATCTCCCAATTACGTCCAAACCTAAATCCAAAATTATTCATACATATGACAAAAATAATTTTTCGATTTGTATATATTTGTGTGTATCACCCCCTCCCACAATTTTCATCGCTCCTCCATTGCCTCACTCCACTCTCTCTCTCTTTCTTTCTAACTCTCTATTTCTCTCTTCATCTTACTCCATCTCTTTCTCAACCCCACTGTCGTCTGTCTCGCACTCTATTCGATTTTCTTTTTCAAGATTTGGTACTACATACCGTTATATTTTTGTTTCTGTGAATCACCAACAAATTCGTATTGTTTTTTTCTTCTTCTTTTCTTACTCAACGCGTGCAATAACTTAACCATTTGAGAAATTATTAACCGAATTTCGTTTCACATATAAACTCGTATCATTTGACAAATGTAATGCAAACAATTTTCGAGCCCCACAATATTCAAATCATATCCAAAAAAAAAAAAAAACACAAAAACAAAATTAATTAAAAAATTCAAAATTGATATTGAATAAATTTGCAAACCTCAAATACCGTCCAACGCTGTTGCCCACTACTGTAAATTCCACATTCCAACTGGTTACAGGTTCCAAAGCCTGGCATATGCGTCTCACGTTCGAACGTCTGTCCGGCGGCTGTAATCTGCACCGCTGCAAGCTGTGCGGCAAGGTCGTCACCCACATACGCAATCACTACCACGTCCACTTTCCCGGCCGCTTCGAGTGCCCGCTCTGCCGCGCAACTTATACGCGCAGCGATAATCTGCGAACGCACTGCAAGTTCAAGCATCCGATGTACAATCCGGATACGCGTAAATTCGAGAATCTGATGTCGGCGGCTGCCGCGAGTGCAGCCGTAGCGGCGCAATCGCCAACGGCCACACAAATCGCAGCAGCCTCACAAGCGGCCATGGCGGCGGCGGCGGCAGCAGCGGCATTCAATGCGGCACAACAACAACAGCAGCAGCAACAACAACAGCAGCAGCAGACGCAACAGCAGCAACGCGAACGCGAACGTGAACGTGAACATCACCAGCAGCAGGTGCAGACGCAACAACAACTGCAACAACACGCGCACAATTTGACACAGCAATTGCAACAGCATGCGCACAATTTAACACAGCAACAACAACAACAAATACTATCCGTGCAACAGCAGCAACAACAGTATCAAGTGCTGCCACATCAGCAGCACAACGCGACAAGTGAATGATACAGCCAGTATTTGGGCTGGAATTATGGCAACATGTTGAACAGCTCATTGCCGTCTGCGACTGCAACAGCCGCCGCCGCTGCTGCCGCCGCAGGAGGAGTAACAACCGCAGCAACAGCAAATCCCTTCCTATGGAATCTCGACGAACATACGCCACCACCTCAGCCGCCAGCATCCATACTTACTAATACTCAGCCACAACCGCAACAGAAACATTTGCCAAATTACTCGAATGCGCCGACGTCGCAGCTGCCATTTAATTTCTACGCACGCGCCAGTAATCAACACTTTGGCGGCCATAATGCGACAATACGCGAGCGCAATTTTGAGTTCTATCGACGCAGCGAACCATTCGCCTACGAACAGCAACAGCAGCAGCAACAATTTGAACGCCGCCTACAAGGCACAGAGCATAAGAGAGATCGTAACAATGGCAGCAATAGCAAAAGCAACAAGAACAATGTGCATGCACACGTCGATGATAATAACACAGAGTCAATTTTGCTAAGCAACGACAGCGACGACGACGAAGACGTCGAGAACGAAAACGAGGTGTCAAGCGTCAAAATGACGAATTATAGCAAGGCTGTTGCACAATTCCTAAGCATGGGTAGCGCAAACAGCGAACAGGCGAAGCTAACGTCAAACAAGCAGGATGAAGTGAAATCAGCAGACGCATATGCTGCGGCACCGGAAATGATGGAGGACAAGGAGGCTGCCGTAAAAAAGCAAACCGATGAAGACGAAAAATGTCAACAACAGGCAACAATGAATAATAAGTGCAATAACGAGGATGCAATGCCCACCAACGCGCCCATGTCCATAACACCGCCGTGCGCTGAGAACGAGAATGCATCGATAAAAAATGTTGCTAGCTCCGAAAATGTTGCGCAACATGCTGCACAGGCGGCGCTGGAGTAAGCTATCGCAGGCGAAATAGGAAAGATAATTCAATTTTCACACAAATATGCATCACACAGTAAGAAATAATGCACCCATGATCACTCACACACACACACACAAACACACACACGCATACATAGGCGCACACTTAGAAAGAAATCAACTTATTCTTGGTAACTCTTTCAAAAAAACAGTTAGTTGGCAAGCCAAATTTTATATGTCAATTAGAACAAGAAGTATGTATGTATATGTATACTTATACATAGACACATACAAGTATGCCAGCAACACAGTAGGTGATTGTCCATTAAATTGACTACAAAGGCAATGAATTGTTGAAAATTCGTGCAAAATATATTATTAACTTATATACATATGTACATATATACACATACATACCTTTATAAACACATATATAGTATATATATGCAAGTATTTACAAGAGGGTGCTGAGCAAACGTATCCACCGTATGTATGTATGTCGTTACATTGCAGCACATCACTATTACAAAGGTTTCACAAAAATGCATCAGTTAGCGTCATAAGAGTATTTAGTGTTTGAAGAATCGAAAGTATTTTCCTCGAAACAAAAATCAAGGACCGTTATATTCAAAACAATAGAACAAAGCACATATTCGGGTATAAATTTACATACATATACATAAGAAATTAAATATAAAAAAATATTTATTGAAATATCTTGATGTTGTTTATATATGTATGTATGTAAGAATTAGCAAAAAACACCAACAAACAAACAAACAGTAACCTGTAGGTTTCCTAAACAATAAAATAAAAATCATAAATTAGAAAAAAATAAAAATAGCAAAGAATTAAACAACAAAAGAAACAAACAATGTATTAGTTGCCAATTAAATTTAGAAAAAATGTGTGTGTATGAGAATCGAAACAATAAATGTAAGCTGCAAAAGAGTTACCAGACAAAAAATATATACATACATAAATATGCATTTGAACTTTTTAAAGTTTGACGTTTTTCAGTGGTAATTAAAAAATAATAAAAAAAATAAAAATAATCAATGTTAAAATGAAATGGCAAGAAATTTGTGTGCATGCATACAAACATATGTATGTACATATACCATAAGTAGCAGGCTTCTTTGTGTGTGCGCGCCATTTTAATAGATTTGCATTTCACTCGGCAAATATGATTTATAGTTTCTTGTGCTGTTACTGAAATATCTGAAAAATTTCTACATAAAACAAACGAGTCCTCGGGTTGCTCGCATGCTGCAAAAAGCAAGTGGCCCAATGAGTTTATGTTAATGCATTTCATATAAAACTCATCGCAATAGAGAGCAATAAGCAGGATTTTTCTTAGGCCCAAGTAAAAGGTCTTTCAAAATAGCTGCATAGATGTCAATAGTGAATAATTTCTCGACGATAACTTTTTTATGTCTTCTTTAACATTTGTTAAATAGACAGATGTACAATTTTAAAGGATAGAACGACGCGTTAAAATGATTCAAACTTATTATGAAATCAGTCGAACTTTAAGAACAACATATCGCAAACTACGTGATTTTTTTGTGGAAATAATCGTCCGAATTAGTCGATAATGAATGAATTTCAAGAATCTTGTTCTGTCGAGTATAAAAAAAGTAGTGGCGGAGCAGACTGCGGCTTTTTGATAAGTAAAGTCTATGTAAATAAGCTAACAACGATTCCAGAGCTGAACCCCAACATTCAAATCGAGAGTGCTGAACTCAATGCGATAATGTGTGAGCGAGTCCTTGAAAATTTCGATTCTCGTATGAGAGCCTGTGGACATTTAACTGATGTAATTTTTCACACATATTTTTCAAGAGCCGCATTTTGAATAAAAATAGTGAAGCATGAAAGAATCTAATTTTTTACATTTCTGTTAAAAAAACATCTAATCGCGTCTTTTGAAAGACCCTTCATTGAGTCAGAATGGTTTCCGGCATTTTTTTAAGTTAACATTCGAAACTACGAAGGCAATTTTTAGAGGTTTTTTAGTAAACCCATTACTTTTTATTTTTAAAGCGTTTACTTAAAATTAAATAAAATTAAAATGCGATTTTTTTTTTAATTTTAAAACCCTATTACTTTTCATTTTATAAAGGATTTAATTAAAACTAAATAAAGTTTTTAAATTTTTATTTTCATTATAAAAACCCACTACTTTTTACTTTTAAAGCGTTTACTTAAAATTAAATAAAATTGAAAAAAGGATTGCTAAAGGGAAGTAAATTTTCAATTATAAAAATCCATTTAAATCCAAAATTAATTAAAATTTTAAATATTTTTTTTAATTATAAAAACCCATTACTTTTTATTTTATAACAGCTTTTAATTAAAGTTAAATAAAATTTTACTTCCAATTTCTTTTTTAATAAAAACTTTTAATATTGGTAATACATACTTCAAAATTTTAAATAATCATTTTTTTTTTTTAATTATAAAAAAAATTAAATAAAATTTTAAAAAAGTATTGTTTTTGTTTTTAATTATAAAACCCAATTTAAATTCAAAATTAAATAAAATTCCAAACATTTTTTTTTTATTTGTCAATTATAAAAACCCATTCCTTTTTATTTTATAAAGGATTCAACTAAAATTAAATAAAATTTAAAAAAAGTATTTTTTTTTAATTAGAAAACCCCATTATTTTATTTAAAATTAAATAAAATTATTTTATTTAAAATTAAAAAAATCCCCGAAGGTGATTTGCATAGATTTTTTTTTGTTTTTCTTTATAAAAATAAGCAACCGTTCTGCACTCAAAATGTTAAATTTATTTGAAATTTTTCATTGCTTACATTAGGCAATGGCGCCATAGCAAATCTCACTCACACAAATTGCAGTACTCGTAGCACCACTCGGTACTCCTACTCGTGAGCGGCCGACGTAAACGGCAGTTTGAAAGCCACAGTACCACGCATGCATTTTCTATTATTCACATCCCTACAGCAAACACATACACACACGCTACTAACCAAAAACTTTGCATTTCAACTCTTTATTGGTGTAAATACTCGTACACGCGTTTGAGAAAAATAGGAATTTATAGCAAAATATTTAAATAGAATTTATACATACATAAATGAATGGAAAACACAATTGAAAGGGTGTTACTACACATCACTACTTCAAACCATAGATAAAGCTGCGCCGAAGAGAGAATTGTTTTAAAAAATATTGAAAAACAAATTTGTAAAAAGAAAGTATTAAATATATATACATATATATGTATATGAACCACTACAAAACGTCAATGCATTTTATCTGAATGTTTACAAATGAAGCAAACACATATACAAACAAGCAAATCAAATCTACTGTGTCCACTAATCGTCCTAAGTAATACAAAAAAAAAAATTAAAACAAGAAATATTTTCAAATTGTCATCAATATTAGGAAGGAACTTTAACTTAAAAAATGAAAAATAACTATTGTATTTATATAGAAATTTAAGCAAAGCAAAGAAGCAAAAGAAAGAGAAACATTTACATATAGAAACTAACGTGCAATGTAAGCGGTCGCGCAGCATCAACAGGCTGATCAGTTGAGATTTTTTTTACATTTTAACTGTTATACTAGCAGAATATAAGTTTATTATTATGTTTACTTATTGTTTTATTTTATGTTTTTTTTTTTTACTTTTTTAATAGCTATGTACATATATTAAGAATTTATTTATAGTATATAGGCATATGTATGTATGATATGTAAGCAGGCAATAGCAGTTTTACCAATTAATTATGCAAACATATGTATGTATGTATTTTTTTTAGAATTTATATTAGCTTAGCTTTGCAGATATTTAAGCATTTCTGCAGTTTGCTGACCAATTGCAATTATTATAGATTATTTTCTCGCAATGCCGTTTGAAAACTCTAATACTACACTTGTGTTCACAGTTTAAACTCAAATAAAAAAATGTCTTCTTTTTTTTTGAAACGACATTGGAAAGTAACAGCGCTAAATGTTAATTTATAACTTTACATCATTTTTTTTTTCTTTTTTTTTTTAATGAGGGTATTCACTGAACTTTAGGAGTTAAAGCGCCAATGTCGAGGTATTACTTTTGCTAAATTTTATTAGAAACGTGTTTGAAATAGGAAAGTGCATAGCAAGTACTCGCTAATTTTATTTGGTATCACCACCCTTTCATTGAACTAACAGTTATTTATTTTTTACTACATGAATGCCCCTACTAACACTGGATACTACAACCTTTTCTGAAGTCTTCAAGCCCCTGATCCAGCACTCAGCACTCGACACACTAATGTTTAATTTGCAAAGCTTCAGTTAACCCAAGCGTGCTGAGTACACTCTTAGCGTGAGCTAAACATAGCTATTATTTATGAAATATTGACTTTTCATACTGAACTTACTGCCAACTACTAAATAATATTAATTTTAATTTAACACACAAATATTTAGCCCAAAGTCTTTTAAACTTATTTGTTTAGGTTTTAATGAATGAATACACAAAACATGAAACATGAGCAACAACACAAAATAATTAGAAATATGTAAATGATTAGTATTTAGATTAAATTAATTTTTTATTTTTAAATAAATAGTTAAGATTTTTTTAATGAAGTTTTTAAGTGAAAATAATACCACAAAATAATTACTAGATTCAGCTAATATTTGTATAAAAATATTTTTTTTTTTACTAAAACCAATGTACAAAATATCTTTATTAACACAAACACACCTACATATATACACGCACACATACTATACACCACATAGCCATAAATGCGGCGGCAATGCAATGCAAAAACACACATACATCACTTATGGTATACTGAATTGACTTTTTTAAAGCCATACAAACCTATTTACAAATAATTCTTTACTATTTATTGCACTCACAAATAAAATACAGTGTTTAAATACATGCATATGTATGTTCATAAATATATGTATATTATGTTACATATGTGTTATATTATATATATATATGCATGTGTATATATATATGTATGTATATACACCTGCATTGTATGTATATTTGTTTCAAAATATACTTAACAGAGTCCACTACTGTTATTCATAGCAAAACTTTTTGTATCGTAAGTACTGTTGTACTATGCTAGAAATTCTACTTTACTTATGTGTCACTCTATACTCGTCCATTTTCCAACAAAAATTTCAATTACTCTAATCCAACAACTCACATCGCATCCTGTATCTAATTCAACTCTGCTTAGTGTTTTTCGGCCTTTGATTGCAAACACTTCGGGTCTTGCCGCCTAACTCCACTTCTAAACGCGGAAAACTGTATATCTTGACATTTATGTATATCAGTCAGTATATTGCCAATGAAGACCAAAATATCAGGCTACAAAATATGGTGGAAAGTATTACCCGCCCATGAACTGTCTTTGAAGAAATATGGGGCGTTGATTTCTCCTGCCCATATGCCGCATCAGTTTTTTTTTCAATGAATGTAATGACTGTTCTTGAATGGTTTCGGGTTACTCTTCAGTCCAAATACGGCAATTTTGCTTATTGACGTAGCCTTTAAGCCAAAAATGGGCCTTGAACACTTTTCAGAGAGTGTCGATTTTCGTAATGCAATTGTACAATTTGTAAACGTTGTTGAGGCGTAAGTCTTTCCATGATGGAATGTCAAATGATTACTGGAAAAAAGTATGTATTAGGTTTCACAGTAGTCAAGCGTGATCTGTCAAAAAAAAACCTATTGGAAAAAGTACCTCCAATATGCTCGCCCGTTAATTGATTGTTCCAAATTTTAGTTTTGCCTTATTTGCCTTCTTTCTCTTCTGAAGTACGCTAAATCATTCGCATATTCTCCGTTGCATAAGGGGCTACATTTCATGGCTTACTTAGAGAGAAATATTTCTTTTTTATCCTATATTTCTAACTATAATCCGCCATACAATGTCATAGATGTTGCTCCACCATTTTCTAAAGATATTGACCACAGCTAACCATTTCTTTATACTTGTAAGAAGCTGCTATATTAGCCCGGAAAACGAAATCGATGCACCGCAATCAGCGCTCTCCAATAAAAATCAATTCCTTATTACTATTTTTCAGTAGCTCCCTGTGAAGTCTCTCTTGAGAGCGAACTTTCGGATCGATATTCATCGAAATACAATCAATCTCTTTTTAACCAAACTCTCCTATTCTAAATATGAAAAAATATAGCAGATGTAAATATGAGGCGGCCGCTGTAGTCGTATGAATTGGTGGAACCTCTCGACCAAACACCAGATGAAGGGTGTAAGCGCCAATTATATATATATACATATATTATATTTAGATGTGAATACGTACTTTTTCGTGCCTCGCGTTAGTTGATTCCGCTTAAAAGACTTACAATGTTAACTTTTAAATATCTGTGTGTATGCTAAGCATTCATCCAACGGAACAACATTTCCCGCAATTTCGAATAGCAGAGAGCAAAGTTATGCTGCTTAAGAACACGGTGAAGATCAGTGGGTGATAAATTTAAGAAACATTTCTTACCTATATGGATATGTAAAGCTCTGCATAAATCCCCTCATAACTACATACATATGTATACACCACATATTGCGCGCAAGACCTCTTTACTGTCCAAATTTGTATATTTTACTGAACTTAATTTTCATACCCACAATTTATACCATTCACAAATTCAGTGCCAAATCAAGCAAAATCTTCACAATATTTTTAACGCATATTTTCAATTCGATTTTATGGTTTAGAGTCACATAAACTTTATAAACAAATACATACACTTTTACATATATAATAAATATAACAGCAATTGAGGCATTCAACTTCGTTGAGCAGGGCAGAGGGCATTACTTACGGTAACTAAGTAAAGTAGTTATTAAATAGTTATCATTAAATAATGTGATAGCTATGGATATGAACAAATAAAGGTAGAAAAAATTTTACATTGACGATTGCTGGTGATGAGCGCAAGCAAAAATTGGTGCGCATTTCGTGGAGTAGGAGAGAATTATATTACGTACATGCATACATACATACATACATACATACATAGAAACTTATAACTAGGTTTTATGGTGCTAAATCCAAAAAAAACAATTATAGCGAATGTTAGCTGTTAGCTGTTATAAGTACAGTTAATTGAAGACTTAAGCAAAAGTCACAGCGAGATTAAAGAATTTTTATTATTTTTAACTTTCAATTTATTAACTTAAAGGCAATTGTTAATGTAGTTATTAATAAAGAGAGAATTGCAATTAATTTTGTGTATATGTGTGTGCAACACATAAGTTGAAATACTGCAAGAGTAAAGAGTATACAAATAAAAATTGCTTGGAAAATAACGGCAAACTACTGCTTGAAAGAGAACGAACCGTATGTGCAATAACCGCTAGTTTATACATTTAAATGCGTTTTTTTTGTTTTTTAATAAATCTATAGAAATATGTTCTTGTTTAATTAGAATTAATTAGAAATAATTATTAACTATAAATGTTAAGTGAAAAGGTTAAATTTTATAAAAATATATTAATTAGCTAAACTAAGCCGGCGAACTAATTATGTATGTATGTATTTTCTGTTTAACGTTTAGTGCGTATTATTGTTTTTTTTTTTTTAATTTGTAAAACTTATTTTTGTTGCAATCATATTATGTATGTAGGTAAATAATTATAATAGAAAAATAATTTTTTTTTTTACTGAATACTGAATATAAGAGTTTATCTTTAGTTAACAAGAAAATTGAATTGTATTTAGTCGGCAACTATTAAATTTTGTACGAAATGTAAGGAAAAAATATTTCTTAACTCAGTTGTAAAATTTTTGGTGCAAATAACAGTACTGCATTTTTTATTTATTGCAATATTTTTTTATAGTGCAAATCAAGCTTTTAAACAACATAAAATGTGCAAGACCATAACAGATAGTTAAAGGAAATGAATGTATTAATGATTTAAAAAACAAAAACAATAGCAAATACTAACTTAAAATTAGCAAAAAAACGTTTAATCACAAGAAGGCGCTTTATTTGCTTTTTTGTGAGAAAAAAAAACTTTTATGAAAAAAATTGTAATTTAGCATTTCTTACACTCACATTGTTCACTCTACAAACAAGCAAACAAAATTTTTTATTCAATTATATTCACGAAATCAGCAGGTTTAAGCCAAAAAAAAAGCAAAGGAAACGTAAATTTTTTCTATTATATTTTAATAAGAATTTCGCCTTTTTTATACTAATTACGACTTTAACTTTTCTAACATAGACTTTAAATGTATAAGTAAAAAATAATTTTAAGAAATTTATTTATATAAAATTAATTAAATTTTAATGCAATTTAGCTGTTAGCTGTTGAAACAAAATAAATACAAAAAACAACAACATGAAATTTATAAAAAACGTAAGCATTTGTTACCCAATTTTTAACATTAAAAATATTTTACAACAAAAAGAACATAAGAAGATCTTTGTTTGAAGTGCGAATGGAGTTAGTAAAATATAAAGTTACATAATAACATAAAAAAATAATGATAATAAAGTAAAAAAAAAAAATATGAGTGAAAAAAATTGAAAGATTTCAAATAAAATAATTTACTAAGTTATATAAAGTGGCTTATTATTTGATATATCTTTTCAGATTTAAGGAAAATAGCGCTATCTTTTTTTCTAATTCACAATCACATTTCTAGCTGCATTTTTTCAGCAATCTAGTGCGCAAATTTCTAAGCGCAACCAAAAATAAACTAAAACAAAAAACAAAAATAATAAAAAAGAGGTTAAAAAAACTCTGCAGCAACTGCAAATAATTTAAAAGTGCACAAAAGATGAAACAGTGGGATAGTTATGAATAAAATCGAAAATTTTTCGTCAAATCTAAGCAAAACTATTTTTCTTTCTTCAACACTCATTAGGCAGGTTCCAAAAACAATTATCAAAAAAACAAAAAAAAACACCAAATATTATATATTACCATACTTTAGTGTTAGTAGTTGTGTGTCAACCGCCATTTTGCACTTGCTTTTTGAGGTTAGCAAGCTAAAAATGGCGTCCATGAATTGTGCTTCCAAACTCTGCATTTCGAACCCAACAAAAATAACTGCAACATTATTAGGGAAACAAAAGTATGCACTTATATAAATATTTCCTTCCAAAAAAATGAGGTACAAAAAATGTATATTCATTTTCTTGTGTTTTGTGCCATCGTCAGTCAGCGAATTTTCAAAACCATCGGCTCAATTCCCTGTTTATTATAAATAAATAACTTCTTCAATATCACTGAATTTATCGACGAAAACATTAAAGATTTTGCTATTTATTAAGTCATCTACTTCTTATATCTTATGCTAATATATATATAACCATTTTTATAAATAATTTTTAAACAGTTTTTTTTTTTAATTTTCCCATAATTTTTATATAACATTTTTTAAGGTTCGAAAATATTTTTTTTCTTTTTATATATGTAATTCAATCATTTTTTACACAATTTATGCTTTACTTAATACAGACTGTTCCGCTACCACCGAATGTGAAAACGGTAGAATTGCGTAGACTGCAAATAATATTAGTTCACGCTTTAGAACGACAATTAAATCTATATTTTTTACTGTTAAAAATTACTATTTATTGTTTATTTATTCTTTCACTTATTTATAACGGTTCTTTGCTAAGCAAATGGAAAATTACGATGCCACCCTATTTGCAGCAATTAATTATCAAAATCAATACAACAACTCTGCAATTTCATTCACCCTTTAACTCCACGCCTAAGCACCTTAAGCGAATTAAAAAAAATTCTCTACGCATGACATGCGCTGATGTCAATTGGATTGCGCTGCGCTTGAAACAAAAAACATCTTTTGTGGTGTAACAAATTCAATGGAGATTTAGTCCTATGGCTTCCTAGAGTTGCAATTTAGAAATATGTCCTAATGGATATCTTAAACACTGGTCACCCTGTACTTTTTACTAGATAACTACCACGTGACCTTCTTATGACAAAACCGCTTGCGGTAGCAGCATCTCTTCCTCCATAGCGCAACGTCGAAATCGCGAAAGGTGCTTTAGATTTCGAGCAGCAATCGTCAGCATTTTCCAAATAATCTTTCGTGGCACTCTTATTATTTTCGTCTATATTTGGTGGGACAATAAACGAGTTTACTATGTCTAGAACCATAAATTCGCCCTCCCTGGCCAGTGGCTTGCATATTTATTTACAAATTCTTTTGAATTCTCGACTTCGAAGGTATGAAGTTGCTAAACTGTGATTTATTTCTAATATTTTTATATTTAGCTACTTTCAATTACACAATAAGGTATTACGTGAAAAAGAGAAAAAGCTGAAAGAGGGTGGCTACCATAAATGGAAGTGCGAGTGTGATAAGCAATGGCGGCATTTTCCAAACGCTTTTCCTCGAAGGAATTCGAAACAAAAATAATTAATAATAAATAAAAAAAAATGAAAACTAAAAAATATGGTCAGGTTGAGCAAAAACTATTACAATTTCGTTTTATACAGTTTTTCGATATTTCATATTCAATTTGCCATCATCTTCAGGTTGCAAAATCGAAAGTAATGCTTAGTATTTTTTAGATAAGTAAATAAAATTGTATAACATAAAAAATAAAACAGGTTAGTTTAAAAATAAAAAATAAATAAAATAAAAAAAATTTGAGATAGCTTAAATGTGAAGAAGAATTTTCACTGAATAAAAATAATTCATCAATTAATTTTTTAATTAATTTTAAATTTAAAAAATTTTAAATTTTATAAATCCTATTTTCTACAAAAACCTTATTCATTCGTAAAAAGGACGTAATAAATTAAAAATCACGTGAATTTAAGTATTTTTTACCCGAAAAATTTAAATTAAATAAAAAAATGGCTTAATGGTTTCAAAATTTTAAATCAAATTTTAAAAATATGAAATAAAAAATGTAAAAACTTGTGAGGTAAAAAATTTTTTTTCTTATTTTATTTTATTAAATTTATATAACAAAACTATTTATTACATAAATATCAAAACGCAGCATCTGCTACGAGGCCTTCAGCCGAGGTAAAAATTTAACAGGTTTTAAATGTTAAAAATTCTATAAATCTTATTTTCTACAAAAACTCTTTCCATTAGAAAGAAATTAAAAAAAAATCGCGTTTAAAATAAATTTAGGGAATTTTTTACCTGAGTTCATCGGCTATTTAGAAAATAAAACATTTTTTAAATAATTTAAAATTTGAAAATTTGAAAAATTGTAAAATTTTTTAATTTCATAAATCTTATTTTCTACAAAAACCTTATTCATTCCCAAAAACAGCACGTAAAAAATAAAAAAATTGCGTTTAAAGTGAGTTTAAGTATTTTTTAACCGCTTTTCAGGCCCAACTTAGGCACATTGAATATTATATTTTTTCTCACATTCTTAGTTTTTCAGCATTCTTAGTTTTATCAATTCGCTTATGCATTATTTTTCCTAATTATTCTTCCACACTCTGCAATATTCTTTTTGAATTTTTCTTGAAAATTTGTTTTTTTTTCTTTTTACTTTGTAGCAGTAAATTTTGCATTTCGCATTTCTATCATTCGTATCTGTTTGCATATACTCGTACATACATACATACATTCTACATTATATGCCACTTTCTTGTTGTTGCATACACGCTTTTTTTCGAAATCAAAAATAAATTATTTGTATTAAAACTTTTCTTTCTTTCACTTCTTTCCAAAAGTTAGAATATACGCCTAAAGTTTTTATGTATAATCAACAATAATATGCTGCACAAGTGCAGTTACACACATATTTGCTTATGTACATTAGGGCGGATCGGTTGTTGTTGAATAAAAAAATTACGTTCGGGTAAAAAATTGCAATTAACAACAACAAGTACTATTTATATGTATGTTAGTAACTTTCTGAAAATAGTATTTCTAAACCAGCCTTGGAGCAAGGCGCTAATATCATTAAAAAATTTAGAATATATAGGGAGTAAAAAGTAAAAGCCGCATACATTTAATGTAGCTATAATAGACCCTATACCTTCAGCAAGGTTGCCAAAAAAAGGTGACCTGAATTTTATTTATGATTTCTATAAAAAAATAATTCGATAAACCTTCAAAGTCAAAGCCATGAAAAGGCTCCTCATAAAAATATCTGCCGTTCGGAGTCGGCTTGAAACTGTAGGTCCCTCCATTTGTGGAACAACATCAAAACGCACACCACAAATAGGAGGAGGAGCTCGGCCAAACACCTAACAGAAGTGTACGCGCCAATTATTATTTTTTTTTTTTCAAAGTCAAAGTGCTTGGATGTTAATTTTATCTATAACCTGAAAGAACACAATTGATTTTTACCTTCGCAAAATACTTTGAAGTTCTATTCACTATTTTTCGTACCAATTGTATATACTGAGTACTTATGAACATTTCATTATCATTAATCAATTTAGGGGTATCGGATTTTAAATTGGAATAAAACAACGAAAAGTCAAATTGATTGGGCAATCTTCATTATTATTGTGTAGAACCATTCATAACATTTATTTTTTAAAGATAATCCCTTTCAAATGTTGGCCACAGCTGTGCCGTAATTTGGCCATCCATAAACACCAATTTTGAATGACTCGCTGGAGGACTTCGGTTGGTTTCTCGTGAACAACTTTAGTAATGTTGGCTTCCAATGCCTCCATCGAAGCTGGTTTATCCAAAAAGCATTTAGACTTTACATACCCTCACAAATAAAAGTCGAAAGGTGTGATATCACACGATCTTAGTGGGCAATCCAATGGTCCGAGACGAGACATAAATTGCCCACCGAAGCAACGACGTAGTAGAACCAGTGTTTCACAGGCTGTATCGCAATTAGTGCCGTCTTGTTGGAACCAAATTTTGTGGAGATCACGAGCTTCAATTTCCAGCATCAAAAAGTCGTTTATCATGGCGCGATAGCGTTTACCATTCACTGTTACATTAACGTCAGCCTCATCTTTGAAGAAATATGGGCCGATGATTTCTCCATCCCATGAGCCGCACCAAACGGTTGTTTTCAATGGATGTAATAGCTTTTCTTGAATGGCTTCCGGTTGCTCTTCAGCCTAAAAACAACAACTTTTCTTATTGACATAGCCGTGAAGCCAAAAATGGGTCTCATCACTGAACAGCATAAGTTTGCCTGAGCGCTAGATGAACACTTGTCACAACAAGTTTTACGCAAAAAATTTTCAAAAATTCATGTCGAGCATAAAAAGGGTGGAGTAATTAAAAATAAAACTAAAATATTTTTTCCTGTTCCACATGTTGCTTAAAAATTTGCACATTTACATTTAAATTCCAACTTCAAAAACCCAAAATTCGATAAAAGTTTTAAAACCAATCAATTTATTTAAATACCATATATGATAATCGACCTGCTCTAATGTACCTCTAAATATGTTTTTATATGAACTTTAATTTCTTTCTTCTAAAATTTGTATCTTTTTTATTTTATTTTCCTATGCACATTTTCCACTCCGTACACTTTACTTTTATAAGCATTTAACTTACACTCATACGCACTTGCTCACATAAATATCATCGCTGATTTGAAATGTTTTAAGCTTTGGCCACTGTCACTTTGTGGAAAAGGGAAATTGTTACATAAAGTTAGGCGCCTTTTGGCTTTTGTTCTTAATTAAATTTTATTGAAGCTTACACGAGCAATAATTGATAAAACATGCATACTTCACTTTGTATGCATACATACATACACACAAGTATATACCTTAATTTTGTTGATATGTATCTTGTGCTCGTTGTGCAATTACATACAAATATTTAATATAAGAAAAATATTACACGAAAATAAAATACAGCAAGTGCGATAAAACGCGTTAAAGTTCTTTAAGCAAGCAATTCCCTACAGCACTTCTATTCTGCCTTTATACTTAATTACCTACAAATAAATATTTATAATATATACACATGCTAGTATACGTGTTACATACAAACAAACATACACACACACACATACATACATCATGCAAATACCTATGTACTCTTTTTTCTCTATCTTTCTCTCTGTTTACTCTCTATTTGTTTCTCTCGGGCTGATTATCGCCCTCCATGGCGTGGTGTGTGTTCTTTTTCGTTGGTTACAGGGCAAGTGGGACGTCATCATCTATCCGGCACACCACTTTCGACCACATCATCCTGTTCACCACCGCCACCACCACCACCGCCGCACGCTTTCACCATGCATCTGAGTGCAGCGCTAAAAAACGAATATCATCCATTGGACTATATACGAGCGGGCGGTGGCAGCGGCGGTGGCAATCACAACACTAACGGCGGCCAAGCATCACATCTATACAATCAATCGGCGAACCAAGGCGGTCTAGGTAACGGTCAAGGAGGTAATAGCGCCATTGTACACAATTCACATCATCAAATGTCCTATCACAATATGTTTACACAATCACGCGAACCGGGCACAATGTGGCGTTGTCGCTCCTGCGGCAAGGAGGTTACCAATCGATGGCATCACTTTCATTCACACACCGCCCAACGTTCACTATGCCCCTACTGTCCGGCCACATACAGTCGCATCGATACATTGCGCTCACACCTACGGGTGAAACATCCCGAAAGATTGCTCAAATTAAGTCCAACCTTGTAAGCAGAGGCTGCTGCTGCTGCTGCGACGGCGACGCGAACAGAGGCTGAACTGCAACACTGGAGGGGGCTATACAAAAAAAAGCTCAATGAATGAGTGAATAAAATATTGATATTTGGTGAAAAAAGAAAAAAAAAATTATACAATATATATTTTTTAATTTAAAAAAGATGCAACGCTGCAATTCTGCTTAATGGGGTACACTAACTGAAACAGAAAACAAATCAAATGATTAAATGAAAATGAGCACATAATTAAGGCAAAAATTAGCAAAAGAGGCAGTAAAAAATATACGCACACATACAAACACCAAAAAATTAAGAAGAAGAAGAAGAACAAACTGAGTCGGTAAATATACACATGCAGACACACTCAAAAAGCAAAATGTTGATGAAAATACCTACTACGAGATCTGCATGCTGATGCTGTTCATGATCGGTTACATGCATATGTATGTATGAAGATGTTGGGAGACAAGCAGCAACAAAGTAACAGCAAAATGCCCAATGTAAAAGTCAGCAGCAAGTCAACCAGCAGCCACCACCGAAAGCAAGCAACCGCTAACTTTTCCACCCAAACACAAAACCAACTAAACATAAATATATGTATGTATGTATGTACTAGCGAAATCAATTGTCATTCACACACGGATATACACATTTACTTACATATATATTTATGTTTGCTACTACTCTTATTATAATTGTTAATATATATATATATGTAAATGTACATACTTAGATATATGTAAAAATACTAAAAATACTATTAAATAGATTTTATAGCTACACACATAAATACAGATTAGCGATGCTCTTGTTTTAAACGAATATCAATCAATACTAAGCGGTCCTATAAAAATTATGTATATGTACATATAAAACATGTATACAAATGATATCAATTAAGAAGGCAAACAGAGGAGCAAAAACAATTTGTATTTGCATATTTTTCTTAAAATGGCAAACTATCCTTTTTTAAGGTGACGTAATTGATATTAAGGTCGGCATGTATTGTAGTTGTAAGGATAAATATGTAGATATGTAATGTTTGCAGAAGAAATTTTAAATTCAATGTCAATATATACTATATATTTTTTTTATCCATGAAGAATTTCTCGGAATATGGTTTTGCAAATATTGGCTGATTGAGTCCACCACTAAAATTTTTTTTTAATGTTTTAAACAATTCTATGGTGAATACCAATTTTAAACAATTCTATGGTGAATACCAATTAGCTGCGAAACAGCATGAAATTAAACAATTCACAAACCTAACCTAACAAATTTTACTAGCAAATAAAAAATTATTGTTGAATTTTGATTTATTTTTAGTGCAAAGTCAATATTTCCCCTTTTTTAAACAAAAATTATGTGTCTACATTGAAGCTAAAATTAAAAAACAAAATTACTAGGAATCCATTTCAGATCTACAACAATTCAAATATGTTTGCTTAATTCGTAATACAAAAATTTAATAATTAAATATTGGAATATATGAAAATAATAAGAAAAATATGAAATAATACAAATAAATAAAAGAAAAAATAAATAAACACAAAAAATTAAATAAATATGAAAACCTGAAATAAATAATAAGAAAAAAACATTAAGAACAAAAAAATATTAAATAAAAAAAATATATATAAATATATAATATAAAACCAAAAATCAAATAAATCTGAGACCCTCAAATAAATAAAATAAATAATAGAAAATTTTAAATAATAAAAATAAATAAAAGCAAAAAAATAAATAAGAACACAAAATAAATGAATATAAGAACTTTAAATAACAAATAAATAAAAACAAAAAATTAAATAAATACGAGAACCTTAAATAATTGAAACAAATAATAAGAAAAAAAATTAAATAAAATAAAAAAATTAAATAAATATGAAAACTTTAAATAATTAAAAAATAATAATAAGAAAAAATGCAAATATTAAATAAAAATATAAATAAACACAAAACATATTCAAACCAAAAGTTAAAAAAAATATAAGAACCAATAACAACTAATTAAAATAAATAATAAAAAAATATGAAATAATAAAAATAAATAAAAACAAAAACTTAAATAAATATAAGAACCTTAAATAATTAAAAAATAATAATAAGAAAAAGCATTAAAAAATAAATAACAAATATGAAAAGTTTAAATAATTAAAACAAATAATAAGAGAATTAAATTTAAAAAAAAATAAATAAAAAATAAATAAATAAACACAAAAAATATATAAACCAGAAGTTAAATAAATATAAAAACCAATAATTATTAATTAAAACAAATAATAAAAAAATAAATAAAAACAAAAACTTAAATAAATATAAGAACCTTAAATAATTAAAACAAATAATAAGAAACTCCGTGAAATATCAAGAAATAAAGCTACTATATCGTAAACAAGTTCAAAATTTGTAGAAAAAATTGCAAATATTCTGAAATAGGATAAAACCGAACTGCAGTTAGTTAATAACTAAGAAATCAGTGCTGTACAGTTTCGGGAAATAATCAAGTTCTGCGTTTGTTTATGTAAAAAATTATAAATAATATAATATAATTGTAACAATAACAAGTCTGTACTCCACATTGACATAAGCTAGTTTTCGCGTTGTGAATGCTTCAATCGAAATACTACATCGACACTGATCACTAATGCACTGATCAAACTAATCAAAAATTATTATTTTCATAAAAAAGAAAAAACTTCGTATAGAAAAAACTTAAACTTATAAAAATTATTAGCTATCAGAAAGTTTACATTTAGTGACAACCAAGCGTTTTATGTCTATCGCGTTTTATATCTATTGGCAAAGTATACAACAAAGAATGAATTTGCCCTGTTTCATTCTGAGCTGACAGCCACATGGACACGGCGAAAGAAAAAAAACAACTCAACAACAACTGACTAAAGTCGCTAAAAAAATTTTATTAAGCCCAAAATCAATGCAAAAATTACTTTTAAGCAGTCTAAAAAGCGAGCTAAGCCTTTGGGAAAATCAAAAACAAAAAGTCAACGCATGAGTGAGTAACCCTAAATGTATTCGATGTAATTATGAAATATTTATGTATATCGACTGGCATGCGCAGAAGTTTTCGGCTATAATATTCAGCATAATCACGAATCTTGTTCCTGTCGGTGGGTGGATTTGCGCGCTGGCGCGCATCAACATCAAAAAAAATTCTTTACCCATTCTAATTCTACTGATCTGCTGAAAACCGCAATATAATCGGTTTTAAGTTTCACTTTAAAAATAGCATTGAAAAGTATCTTGAAATAAAATAAAATTGATTTTCACCCAATGCCTTTGCTGTGGCGGGGACATGTTCCAGAAATTATAATAAAAAAAATCGTTTAGCTGTGATTCCATAAACTTAATTATAAAAGTAGGTTTGTGTCAATAGCAAAGCTGCAAAATAATTAAATGAAAATAACAAAATAGTAAATATCAAAAAAACTGAATGTGCACAAATGCACAAAGCAATGTAATTCTGAGAATGAAATAACACCAAAGAGTGGTAAAAAATGAACACAATCAGTTTAGAGTCAGTTAATAATTGAATTCAGCTCTTGTTACACGAGTACACCCTGCGACTAAAAGAGCATTAGAACTACCAATAGCTGTTAGCAGACTCAACTGCGGAGTTATAAATTCAAGTGGAGAAGTTCCTGTTAGCCTTTCTGTTAAAGACAGAACATTAAAAGTACTAATAGTTTGTTAACAGAGTCAACTGCGGATAGTCGTAAATTTCCTGTGGAGCGGTTGCATTTAACCTTTCTGCTGTATACTCTGTCCAACTTAACGTCTCGACACTAAATTTTGGATGACTGTCAATGGTCAATTTAACTGACGCCTGTTGAATTTCATTTGTACTATTTTACAGTATACGGTATTGTTCTTGGCTCTCTAATAAATTTTTGGCGATGAAGAATTAGCGATAGTTAAGGTTGGTTTCAGGAAAGGCAATTATTGACAGAAGAAGAAATGGCAAATCAAACTAAAAGCAACTAAATATTTGCAAATCAATTCAACTCAAAGATAAGAAGCAACTCAAAATAACATATTTAGCTATAAGCTGCTGGCAGAAAAGAAGTAAAAATACAAAATAAAATATAAATAAAAGTAAAAGTAAAAATACAAATAAAAATTAAGATAAAAATAAAAGTTAAAATTAAAAAAATTTAAGTAAACAAACACTTTACCTAAAAATAATAATAAAAAAAATGAAGTTAAGGACAACGATTAGAAGCGTTGTAAAAAGTAAAAAAAGTGAAAACAAAACAAAGAAGCGAAATAAATAATTAACTAAAATACGTAAATGTCATAATTGTCAAAGTAAAAACCAAAAAATAAGTGTTTTTTTTTTAATATTTAAATGTGAAAATACTAAATTAAATTTAACAAAGTGTTTCAATGGTCAAAATAAACGGTTTCCCACAGATGTACTTGCAAATTGATTTTTCACAAACACAAAAACACACACTTAAATCCATTTGTGGAACAAAATCAAGACGCACACCACAAATAGGAGGAGGAGCTCGGCCAAACAGCCAAGAATGGTGTACGCGCCAATTATATATATATATATAAATACATACATAGTATAAAATATAAAAATTGTAATTATTATAAATTAAAAATAATGTTAATAATACAAAGTAATGAAAATTATGGTAATATAGAAAATAATAATAATGATAGTAATAATAATAATAAAATATAATAATAATAATAAATAATAATTTTAATAAAAATAGAATAAGAAATTATTATTATTTTGATTTTATTATTATTATTATTATTACTATTATTATTATTATTTTTGTTGCTTTTAAGGGTTGTGTCTCCGTGGGAATGTGCATCAACGGTGGCTATTAGCACTTCGCGTTGAAAACAACAAATATTTTCCCAAATTCCGCATCAAATCGTGAATAGAACTAAAACAAAATAACTGTTTTTTTATTTCATTTTAAATTCGCTTGTAGTCGCTTTTTTACGAGTAAGATTCGTAAAATGCATACTGCGAGTGTCAAAAGAAAGTGTACACCATATATTGATAAATCTTGACTATTTATTTATTTATTTTGTAATTTCATTTATTTTTTTAAAACAATAGTATGAACTGTATACTACAACAAAAAACATATAAAACAAAGTTTCGAGCTTTGTACAAATTAACACTAAACCTACCATGACAAGTCAAATGGCTCATTTTAAACTTTTTGTCAGAAGTTCTTAGAAATAACATTCTTAAATCGCCGTTTGCCTTCACGACTTTTATTAAAAAATACATCGAATGCATTTCTCAAGATTTACTCCACTCTTGCTAGTTGTTTTACCGAGAAATATAGACCATCTGTTCTAACTACCGTAACGGGTCATGTGAACCACTTTGGTAGGAATAGGAATACATAAAGTATCGGTAGGTTTAGAGTTAAAAAATCGGCAATTTTTCATTTTTATTTCAATTTTTAGATAAATTTCGGGAGTGCAGATTTTAAGGCCACTTAATTTTAGTCAAATAAGGTGCAAGTTCAAATTTTTAGGCAAATTTCGGGTATGCAGGTACAATTCAGTGCAAGGTTCAAGCGAACAAAAATCACACTGGTTTTTGAGATCTTTTTTTTTTGGTCGCGATCTTGTTCGTTTGCTCCATTTAACGTCTACTCCACATTTCTTTTTATATGGGAGAAAACACCCAACAGCATCAGCAGAAGAAATTGTTAAAAATCAACGCAATTTTCGAACCACTTGAAATATTTTTTTTGTTTTTTTAATTTAATGTACCCGACCTCCGAAGAAACCTGAGTAGGTCTTGTAGAGCCAAGAAGCCAAAGTGGTCGCTTCTTAACACCACATCAGTGCCAAAGACCTCAAGCCTGATTCGAGCGAAAACCGGGCAGACGCACAGAAAGTGGTCCGCCGTCTCAGTCTCCACTTGAAATAAATAAATAATCAAAAAATATATAGTGTACACTTTCTTTTGACGTTGACTGTATATATCACTCGGTGTGAATCATTTTGATAGCAAAAACAAAAAACATGCTACATACATATTTACATATATAAAAAACCAATATCTATTTGTAAAAAATGTATAGAAAATTTAAAATTTTAACTTAATTTTAAAAAATCAATGAATTACTCGCGATGGTTTATAGAAGTCGAGACTTTGCAGAAAGAAATGTTAAAAAGCATACATACACTTAATATAAATACATACATACGTATATTATAAAGCAACAAACACTTGTTCCTTACACCACGATGACTGGCTTTCTCAGAAGCGGAAGCTTCTTGCGTTCATAACAGATCCTCGTGCGTATCAGCAGCGGCAGTTGCAGCGCTGCAGCCAAGAAATATTCACGCGCAATTTGAGAAAGTAAAAAATTCGCAAACCAAACTAACTCAGCGAATGCGATTTACCATCTCCGCAATTGCAATGACAATGCAAATTTCTATGACGAGGTGACGGAAATCTTTCATTACTACAAATAGTTTCAAGCTTTTCAGCCCGTCTGTTGTAGACTACATCAACGATATTTGTTTTTTCTTCGTTCTTTTTGAGCTTTGTATACATAAGTTATGCGCTCATTTTTCCGCTTAACTACTTACTATAAGCTACATATATTTTAGATATTTTAAGTTTTGCTTTTAAAAAACAAAAATAAAAAAAAACTCGTACCTATTTTTAAGTGAAACAAAGCAAACATTATTTTGCCGCAACTACAAACAAAAATCAATATACCTCAAATGCATTTCAATTTTAAAATATATATTTTTAATTAAAATTATGTATATGAAATAAAGTAAAAATACGAAACGTATGTAAACGTAATAGTTGCATGCTAAAATACCTAAGTACGTATATATGTTATGTATTGTTTTAAGTTAGTGCAAATAAAATTTGAGAAAAAGTGTTCGGTAGTGTATTGTTAAGTTTTAGTTTTTAACTTTTAATTTTTATTATATTTTTTTTTTTTGCACACTACGCCAATAGCTAGGATTTAATGTTGGAAACTACATATTTACGCAAAAATATATGAACGTATATTTCCTCCTTTAAATGAAATTGAAATTCGTTGCATAGGTAGAATTAGAAAATGTGCGGTTATTAAGTAATGTAATAATTAATATGTGACAAATCAAAAAAAAAAAAAAAAAAAAAAAAAAAAGCTATATATGGATTTCAATTAGCGTTTCTGGATGAACATTCAATGTAAAATTTAAATTATGTTAATCAAAATTTGCTCTGTTAACATTAACATCGCAGAGCCTTATGTTAAATACTGTAAAGCGACCGTAGCTTTCAACATTGTTCCAATACGCACACACACAGCATTTATGTGCAAGTGTATGCTAGAGCGCACGCCTTAGAGAAACCAAACAAAAAAAAAACGAACCAATACAACAACTTTTAAATGAGTTCACAAAATGCATACACTCATAAATATTTGTGCATGTGTGTGTGTACATACTCGTATGTGCAAACGAGTTCTCCCAGCAAAACCTGCGTGACCGAAGCTCTAACACAATTACACTTTTTTATATGTTACAAACACATATGCACTTGTATTTCTTTGGAAATCGACTTTTTTTTATGCTCCGTCCCCTTTGGAAAAAAAACGGCAAGTGGCTGTCAAAGCAATAAGTCAAAAAGATATCTTTTCTCTCTTTTTGATATCAAAGTAGGCCGAGAATCAAATTGTCAACCTTTGGCAAATATGTAAGCAGTAAGCAAATTTCATTCATATATTTTTCGTCATTTTTAAATCAGTCAAACTAAACAAGCGCCGTAGCCGAGTGGGTTGGTGCGTGACTTCTATTCAGAATTCACATAGAAAACGTCAGTTCGAATCTCGGTGAAAGCAAAATTAATAAAAACATTTTTTAATAGCGGTCGCCCATCAGCAGGCAATGGCAAAACGCCGAGTGTATTTCTACCATGAAAAAAATCTGCTCATAAACATATCATAAAACAAAATGAAATAAATGTATAAAAAAAAAAAAATTTTTTTGTGATTCGAACCAAGGATTTCGGATCGGAAGCCCACATTGCTAGCCGCTGGGCTATCGCGCTGTGCTGTCGCCGCTGGCCTAAAAGTTATTTTGTTCGTCGCTACGTTTATATGAAACTGGCACTGGCAAACGAATCTATATGTATGAAAGGGATAAAAAATCACACGTACACAAAAAATTTGGCACAATTTTCCCAACGGCCTTAACAAAGTGATTGTAAAGGGGCGGGGCTAGTGACAGTTTAACGACCACGCGTGGCGGTCATGTGCAGGGTAACCTGACCACCACTCTTCTTGCTGGGCTCCTTTCAACTCATGCAAGTTGCTTTAAGTGTAAGAATACTACTTCATGCATTACAGTTAAGTATGTATGTGCACTGGCTTAATTTGTACTATTAGTTGCATAATTTAGATTTATGCAAAGTGCCAATTTGCTGTAAAAAATTAAAAAAAAAAGAAAATTACTTTTAATTTAAAAACTTCGTTCAACGGCAGAAATTATATGCGCTCGCTATACAGAATCCTATTTTTACTACAACATGAAAATATATGTACACTAAGTTGGTTATTAAATATTTACTTATACATACAAACATAATCCTATAACATAAGCATGTACATTTTACTGTGAATCTTTAAGTTTCTTTTTTTAATTTTCGGTTTTAATCTACGTACTAAAGCGCATAAGTCATATTAAATATATTTTTTTGTTTTTATTAATACGTTTACTTTTTTCAATTTTAAGTTTTATTTGTAGTTTTAATAAAGATTTTTTTTACGTTTGCAAAAATTTGTCTGTTAAAAACTTATTAAAAAAACGAGGTAAAGCTTAAACGTAATCCTTCATCGACCACATGAAAGTGACTAAAAAATTTAAGAAAAAGGTAGCGCGTTAAGGCTGCGAATTAAACATTTTGTGATATTCAAAATTATTATTTTTGGAAATTAGTTAAGACTTAAAGTAATGGATTATTATAGAAATCACATTTGAAAACTCATTTAAAGCATTTCAAAATTAGCCCAAAAGAATTGTTAATGTGATATTTTTGGTATCGAAGAACGGAAAAATAGATAATAATAATAATAAATTGAAAAAAAAAATCATATTGAAATTCTGGCGTTAAATTAAGTCAAATCTAATACAAGTAATTATTTGAAGCTTTAAATAAATGAATTAAAATTTACTTAAAAATGTTTAAAACATTAATTTTTGTAACAAAATTCCCTTTTGGCCCGCATCTTTAGCACAAAATGTCAAATCTAAAAATGTTTAATTATCATAATTATCAAAAACAAAAAAAAATTATATATATACGGTTAAAAATTGAGTGTATGAATTAAAAATTACGTTGTCACTTTAAATGTCATATTTTAAGAATCGTATAACATTTGTCCTTATCGATTTAGCTTTCGTGTTTTAATTTTTATTTTTCTTTTAGTTTAAGAGATGATACTTTTCGTTAATGTTTATTTTTGTATAGATTATATGCAAGTAAGTAAACGTGAGTTTTACTTTTGTTAAGGCGTTACACAGTAAACTACAAAATTTATGTACCAAAAAATTTTGAAATAAAAAATATTTTTAAAAAACATAACCCCATCTATTGGTTTATTATGAAAACAGAAATGTGTTTATAATTTTTTACATATGTATATTCAAATACAAAATTTGGAAATTAAGAGAATTTTAAATAACACCTTTCAAAAATTAATTATTATTTATTGCTTAAAAATTTTTTTTAATAAACACCTTTACATTTTGAAATAAGATTTTACATTGGTCGTTTTAAAAGTTTGTGCACAAATAGAAACCCCTTAATTGTTTGGGGTAAACGTTTCTGCAATCTTAAAATCTTCTTCCCGCCAGCCGTTTTTTTTTTCAAATTTTGAAACAAATCCAAGGAATCCGTGGGAGACAAGTCTGATAAATAGGGGAGATGTTAAATGCGTTGGAACTCTATTTCCATTAATTTTGCGACCACAATTGGTGAGGCGTCAGCTGGTGCGTTTCCGTGATCTAAAAGGAATGTCACTCGACTTCCTCCATTCACACGAATGCGAAACACAAAGAAATATATCGATCTGGCTGAAACTTGGTGTGTGTTCTTCGAAGAGATGCTACTAACTAAACATCACCGTGATTCACGCCATTAGTGTCATGTCTCTGACTTTGCACGGGCTTTTCAAACGACGCTCGTATATAGTACGAGTTCTAAGCTCCTTTTTTTGTTTTAGGCTAGCAACGATTTGGATCTTGAAAGACTAGATTTTCATAATCATTTTGCTTCGCAGTAGATTCGCGGTAACTTACACCTAATTTTGTGCGTCAATTGTTCCCAAAATCCAATTTTTTTTATAGTTATTAGCGAGATAAATTGCAATTTTGTTAAAAATCTGTTTATAGCATTTCAAAGAAAAAGCAATGGAAGTGTGTTCGACTTTTTCGGACTTTTCACCATTCCGCTCACGAAATGCTATTTTTCCGCCTCTTTTATGCGTTTACTGCAAATTTGTACGCCGCCGTTTGCAGTGTTCACCTACCAATACGTTTGCGATCCAGCCAATGTAACCTATTAATGTCAATAAAGCCTTCTCTCTCTCTCTTTCTGTCTCTTGGTAAATTAAAGTAGCATGCAATTTTTTTTTTAATTTGACTTTGAGTATTATTTTCCAGTTCGGGAATCTCTCATTCCGGCTTTAGCGATTTAATTTTTTATTTTAGGTATATCATATCATATTTTTTGTTTTTGCCAAAGAAGATATCTTCGCAATTTTTAATTAATGTTTCACTTTATTTTTGCTCCGTACTCTTTGATTTTCTTGTGAATTCTGTCAGCATTTGCCCCTTTTGCATCACCGCTCGAAATACGCGATGTACTCACAAAATACCTAGCGTCCATAATTCCTTGCATCGGCAAGACTTTCCTTTAATGTTGGTTCTAATGAAAAAGAATGTTACAGGATTACTTAAATTATTTATTTTCCTCAAGCTTTAACCAAAAAATAATTTATTGCGGATTACTCCGTTCTTCGTGATATGAGAGAGTTTTTGTTCGCGCGATTATTCCCCTATTGGTGATAAGAGAGAGTTTTTGTTCGGGTATTATTCCGTCGCACGATGCAAAAGGGCTAAACGAGATGTTCATATAATGCGCATATAAGGAAATTAACACACACACGCACACACAAAACACGATTTAGTAACTACAAATGCAAACGTGTATGAGGTTTACTAGAAATTCATGCATACATATGAAAACTTTTAGAATTTTTAAATATTATATATTTTTATATGTAAATTTGAAAACAGTGTTTCAAAAACTAAAAAATAAAGTAGATTATAAAGTAAAATGTTAAATTAGTTCCTATTAAAAAAATCAACTTCTCAAATTACTTAAAATCTCTGAAACTGGTAATTGTGCAGAACACAAACTCCACTTTAACTTGTTTTTTCCTTTAAAAAATATAAATGTGTGTGTATAATAAAAAGCAAGGATCCGAATAAAAAATAATGTATGAATATAAAATAGCTTCAATTTTATAAAATATACATACATAATTACTTTATAACGATTTAATAGCTAATACTTTCGGGGACAAAAAAAAAACAATTTTTTTATTCAGCGTACACAAATACACTTTAATTACTATTACATGGTAATTTTTGTAATTTTGTGTGCAAATTTAAATGTGTAAATGTATTAGTAAATGCACGCGAATGTATTTAATGCAATAGTGAAAAGATACGAAAATTATAAAAAAACAAAAAACAATACAAAATAAAAAAACGGAAAAAATTAATAAAAACAAATATTTTTTAAATAAATAAGATCAAAAATTAATGCTAATATATATTATATAATATAATTGTAACATTCGAACACATAAAATTTGAAAACTTACATACAAATATAGCCATTGTTTATTTTCTATGCAATAATGCTTATTTACTTTATAGAAATGAATATCGAAGTAAATAGTCAATAAATTTCTTGCATAATACCTAAATATACTATATATTCTAGTATTTTCGAAATAAAATAATTCCACAATAACAGTATTAATGAAAATAGTATGATTCAAATTTGCTATGAGCGTAGCGAAATATACATAAATATAACAATTTTTTCCCCATATTTTTTTTATAAAAATATGCATTTTAGGATGAATATAGAAGTCAGTCGTCGTTTGGAAGCACAATTCAGAGTTTCGAACATAGATTTTGAGTGTAAAGGTTATTAAATATCTCTTATAATAAATATTTTCTAAGGCTCTATTGGAGAGATTTCAGAGTCGCTGACTTTTTCACAGTAAGTATTCCAAACTGTAGATTGAGCGCAACAGAGCAGCACAGCAGCAGAGCAGCACAACAGCAGAGCAGTAGGGCAGTAACGCAGCAGAGCAGCAGAGTTGCATGTGCGACATATCAATGTTGAGCTTCAGCAGAATTATTTGATATACGGGTTTATATAAAATATAGCGAAAATATTATTTTAACTAAACACATGTGGTATGAAATACATAAATACGTATATTAAAACAAATTACAAAAACAGGTTACTTTGAAGAAGAACGTGACTTACATAGGCGGCGTGCGGTAAAGGTAATGAATCTTGGTGAAAATAATTGAATAGGTGTGGCCAATAACAGACCGTTATCCGGCTCTCAGCGAATTTGCCAGAATCAACTGATATGCTGACGTAACTGGGGTTACGAAGTGATTTGTTTACAAAACAACTAAGATTGAGTTAGTGATATAAGCAAAAAAAAAACAGCACAATATCACTTCATTGCAGTCTGAACAACGACTGATTGGACGAGAGTGTGGATGTGTGTTTGGACGAGTATGTGAATATGTGATAAGACGGATGTGTGAATATATGTGAAGTGATCGTGCAGAATTCAGCTGCCGAATCCCCTGTGACCCCCGAACCTTGTAAATAAATTGATCATCCTGGGTAATGAATGGAAAGGAATGAAAAACATTTCTGCATACACATAACAGGCCCATCACAGTGGGTCCGTTGCGGCAACAAATTTGACTGACAGCAAAATAGATTAAGCGTATTTGAGAGGAAGGCGCCACATATTTGCCGCACGCCCCTGCCGGAATGCACAAAAACTGGCAACTTTCTAATTTGACCGTACGGCAAATGGTGCGAAAATGGCAACTGTTTAGCGCAAATTTGTATCGATGGTGTTTTTTATTATATCAAATTAAATGCAGAAAATAAATGGAATTTAGGAATTGAGTAAATTGAAATGCACCCTTAGCTTTTCAATAAAAGCTTGAAATAGTGGAGAAAGGACTTGGCCTGAAAAATGAATATGAGTCCCGATCTCGACGTTTTGGTTGTACCCGCCGTCTACCATAAATTCTATTAAAACCGTATTTCGCTTCAATAAGCATTTTATAATACATTTTACAACCAACTTCCACGACAGGAACGTTTCATTACCAGTTACTACCAGTTCAACTACGATTCCATGAATTTCAACGGTGACTTCGATTCATTTTTGATAAATTTACGAACAAATTCGATGGAGTTTTCGGTGATTATAGATTTTGGGCGGCCGTATGTTTATTGTCATTTACGTCCCAACAACCATCTCTCAAACATGTAAACCACTCATGAACTCTGGCACAAGGTAGTCGAGCCCTAAACTTGTTTCATCAATTCAAATGTTCCGATAAACGTTTTACCGATCTTAAAACCAACTTTTATATTAGCTCTTTGTTCGAATCTCATTTTTGAACTCACCTTGTACAACAACCAACCATCTTCATCTAGTACAATAAAAAAAGAGAGAAAACTGCAGACTGCGCAGTCATCTGAACATGACTGGGATATGGTGCACTGATTCTTGTCCTTTCTGCGACCAAACTCAAGAAACTCAAATGAAGGCGCCGGGAAGGTTAAGTCATATCGGCCAATTGGAGTCAAAAGAAAGGCACATACGCATAACCCAACTTTATCTTGAGCGTACTAAGCGAACTGGGTCTGGATGAGGTACTGTGATGAGTAGAAGGCACAAAAGACCATGAGGTCGAAGTGCGATCCTAGAATCAATCTACATACCCATGTCTAAATTGAAAACAGCTATGTGCATAGTTCGTGTCCGTGATTCAATAATAAAAGGTTTGCTCAGTAAGCAGCTTTCCCGTTCCCTCTATCAAAACGACCCCCTTCACTAGATATTCTGAGTAAACGTGAGGAAAAGTAAAATTTGTTGAAAAAATATTTTGTTTTCAAAAAGGCTTATGAGCAACAACTCAGTCAAGAGCTTGCAACGGAATGTTCAGGACCAATATGGCATGGCAATCTAAGCTCGGTGCATTTACAATATAGATTGCGGAAGTACTTACTAGGTAAAGTTACTTTAAAAATACTTAAGTTATCAAGAATAGTACATTAAGTAATATGTAATTGATCACAGGCCGCAACACCGCAAGTTTTGCTGCTCGTAGTAAAGTGCAAACTGACCACTGCCTAGGCATCAGCTGTCTGTTAGTTGTCTAAATGGCAGTCCAGAGCATTGTTTACAAGCGCGCGGAAACATTTCGCCGAGAGTAAACGCGAAAAAAGAAAATCAGTAATGGATTTCAAAAGTAATAGTGTGATTGCATTATATTATATATGGATGGAAAATCCCAACCGGCGATTGTTCATGAGCTCGAACACCTTAACCCTTTCGGTACATCTTTTTATTGCGCCATCCAAAAAATCCAAATTTTTGTCTGAGTATTTATTTTAGGACCAATAACAATACAAATAATTTTTTTTTTTTTTTTTGTTAAGTGATTTTTTTTTTAATGTTGCCATATGGCAACAAATGTTGTGTATTCGTTTCAATCGCAAATAAACTTCTTCTGCAATCTAATGAAAGTTAACACCTTACGAGAAATTTGTTGCCATATCGCAACAAGCTTAGTTTTAAAAATTAGCACAGCTTTTAAAGCTGCTAGCAAAAAAATATTTATATGCCAAATGACAGATTGAACATTTTTCTATATACTTTATTCAAAAATTGTTGAAAACATTTGCCCAAAATGCCTCAAAAATCTAAAAATGCAAAATACAAATTTCTGAGTGAAGTGCTATATGCCAGAAGGCTTTCTTTAAAAATGTTGTATTACCGATATATAATGGGCAGTTATTATTTATTTTATTTCTGTTTAACCATTAAACTTCAATTTTTGAAAATATGTAACAAAAAAGTTGATATTTTTTACAAGAGAGTGTTGACGGCCTTTTAAAGTTTACTGTTGCCATATGGCAACAATATCGCGAAAGGGTTAAAGTAAATAAAGTTTTTGTTTGTCGCACCATTACTCGTTGCAATGATACTGGGAGCATCGCGAAACGTCATGGAGGTGGCCATCAAAAGACTGCAACGTCACTTGAAATGGTTCAAAAAGCGAACCCCCGGACGAAGTGTCAATCAAATGGCGAAAGAATTGAAAATATCTGACCGTAGCATCCGCCGCATACTGAAAAATGATCTCAAAGTCAAGCCTTATAAGATCCAAAAGGTGCACGATCTCACACCAAAGCAGCAACAAGTCAGACTTGAGAGAACGAAGGAGTTGCTGCGCTTGGCCAAAAGCGGTCAATTTCCGAACATTGTGTTTTCTGACGAGAGCATTTTTTAAATTGAGCAATTCGTAAACTCCCAGAACGATAGGGTTTATTTTGGAGAATTTGCGTCATCGATTAGCCACCAGGAGGCAGCACCTGCCACAGGTAATGGTTTAGTCTGCTGTAACCGCATCCAATCGCTTTTATCTAGCCTGGCGTCGAGGTAAGTGCGAAATATTATCGGAAAAGTATTCTGGAGGTTGTTTTGAAGCCGTGGGCAGACAAGGAATTCGGTAGCAGACAATGGACGTTTCAACAGGACTGAGCACCGTGTCACAAAGCTAGAGTGAACCAAGAATGGTTAAAAAACCTCGTTCCGAACTTCATAACGTCCACACAAGGGCTCTCAAATTCAGCAGACGCGAATCCGATAGATGATTCTTTTTGGGCCATTTTGGAGAGCAAGGTCCGAACTAAAAGATTCACCAGTCTCGAGGCCCTGAAAAAAGTCATTGTACGCAAGTGGGCCAAAATACCTGCAAGTAACATTCGGGCAGCTTGCGATTCGTTTCTGGACCGTCTCAAGGCCACAGTGAAGGTGGTCATATCGAGCAGAAGTAATCAATAAAAGTGGTTACACTTCGAGTGCCGGACACTGTAATTGAATTATGTTTCGTGTCGATATTTTTTTTTTAAGCATAATGCAGCTCTTACATTTTGACGCTTTAAATATGTCGTTAATTATTCATTTTGACCTAATTCACGTTTTGTTCGAAGTTATGAAGCGGTACAACAACTGTTATTGATTAAGGAACAATCATATTTATATTTTTCTCCCCGTTTAGAATATTTATAAATCAGTCACAGCTGTAGCTTAATTAAAGTTAAATGAAAATATTACATTTTTCTATGAAAAATTATGATTTGTTAATCTAGTTTCTCAATCAATAATGCATACTCGTATTCAATAAAAAAATATTTGTAAAAACATTAAAAATGTTGTTTTCATATACCATACATACATATGTATGTTCAAATAAACGATAAATTAAAAAAGAATGATTAAAAACCAACAGAAAGTCAGATAAAATAGTCAAAATGGTAAGTAAATGTATTTTGTTCCAATACTGTAATAATCGAATTGCATTTGAAAAGGCTCCATAAGGATGAAATACATATGTATGTATGTATTTATTAAAGCTATCTAAGCTGTGAAATAAGCAAAACAGGCTTCTTCTATTCGCCATTTCCCCGCTTGCTATCTCTATGCTCAATTAACTTGACGAAAATTTTGGATGCGAAGGCAACAACAAATTTATCGAGTACGATTCGCCGCTAGCGAGTATGGCTATAGCTCATTGGGCCGCACTGCCTTACCAACACATTTAATTTAAGGCAGCTCTCTTCTCGCGTTGCCAATATATGTTCATTTTTACCAGTTGCTTCATCTATTTGCCACTTGCTTAAATCTTAGCGAAAAGAAGCGGTCTATAAATAAGTAATTTGTTTTCTGTTGTTAAAAACACTGCTGTTAAAACTGTGTGCGATGTCATCTAAATTGTTACCTAAATAGATGAAAATCCTAAATCATTGGAATATGTTGGGAATGCAGTGAATAAGAACAGTTCACGGTGTACAAAATACGAAGGTAGCGTCTTTTAAAACCACTACTTTATTTTTCGCGATTCTGACAACGGATGACGTCAGTAGAGCAAATAAACAGACCTCTGCCTGCAAGTTAATAGTTTGTGGTTATTCAATGAATGGAAGTAAATAAAATAATAAAAGTGAAGTGCCACTTGTTAAATTGTAAAAACCCAGATTGTAACAATACCTACAAATACAGTATTTTTGCTTTTTTCAAAAGGCGTCGAGGCAAGTGTGTATACAAATTCTTGTTTTTAGCATTTCCACTTGCTTTCTCTACAACTTGTTTTTTTTTTGTTTTTGTCCCATTATTATAAAATAAACTTTTCTGATTATTATTCTACATTTTTCACTTTGTTACTATGTTTTGGTTTACTTTTTCGTTTTGGTTTGAGAGTGAATTTCGATAAATTTCTGATAAAAATTAGAGAGGGCAACGAGATGTTCGTAATTAGCAAGGTATGTAAGTCCGACTGAATTACTTACAATGAATTAAAAGGTATTTCATAAATAATGGGAATGTTTACCCTTCCGAATATGCCAATAATACGGCGAATATAGTTTTAATTAAAATTTTTAATTAATTTCTCTGCACTTTCGCTTAAAAATACTGTAGCGTTGTTTCCTTGCTTCAAATAATTTTGCAATGAACGGAAGGCGTAGAAGTCGGTATTGCAGTGCCCCGTATAACACAGCAATTCCGTTGACAGCATAAAAGCCAAATAAGAAAACGATGGATTTCGGTATTTTGGAAAATGCGATGCATTATTTCCAGCAGAAGGAGACGAGAAAAGCTCATAAAAAGTAAAACTGCAGATTTTGTTGAAATTCGGGCGCAAAATTGTGTGAAAAATGCCGCAATTTCATTAAAATAAAAATTAATGTTTATTAATGTGCAAAATTTTTGAAAACTATAAACTACATATGAAGTGAAAAGAGAATTTTGGGTATTTATTGTGAAATTTGCAGTAATTCTGCATTGGTGATTTTTGCTTTCGACTTCATCTAAAGGAAGGTCGGAGCGCATACAGAGATTATTCTCATCGGTGTACAATAAACGCTGTAAGTTATTTACATATTAACTTTGCGTTGCATCTCATTACCAATACCGGCTGTGAGCATTAGCCAATTATAGAAAACTCCACATAATACAGTTACTTCACAATAATTCATTAATATATCTTTAACCTGCTACACCCTCCCTCTTATGGTGCGGAAATTTGCTCATTGATGGTGTAAAAAGATTGTTTGTCCGTATTTCGTTTTCGCTTCGTTCTTCGTTTTCTTTACTTGCATTTCGTCTATCGGTGCGCACCTCCTTGTACGTTTTAGTGGGTAGTGAAAAGTACAGCGCGCCACCACTTCAGTAGAAAAATTTAATTGTGCTGCTTGCCGTCAAAAAGTTCCGTGCTGTAGCTATTACTAGTCTTGCTTTTGTGACCCAGTGTCGCTAGAAATTTATCAGCAGTATCTGCCAAATAGTTTATGAACAATCGGATTACTCTCAAAATCGGCTAATAAATGGCATATGCAAGTTAATTTTGATGAATATTTAGACGTACAAATATCGATACAAGTGTAGAAGAACTGCAGTTCAATCGAATGTGCAGTGGGAAAAGCAGAGCAGTGACGAGTGAATAAAAAATAATATACATATGTATAGAGATTTTCAATGACATAGCACGTTCACATACGAAAAGGATTAATTTTTAGGCGTTATATGAAACAATTTTATTAATTTTACGTAAACACCCAAAAGGTTATTGGTGTAATCTCTTTTCGACGAACTATTTTAGCATTGATTATCCGTCAATTGAATTGTGTGCGAAAACTAAGGCAAAGAAACGACGAAAGGAGATTGTACCAGAGAACAGTGCACGTTCAACAGCTGGCTTTTGTTTACATCAATAATATTTTATTCAAATTAAATTTCGATGGTAAATATTATATTATATAAAATATTGCGTTTTAATGTCCTTTTTTGTGTATAATTTGTGAAATGTACTGACGTATACATATGTATTTATGATAATTATCTAGTTTACAGCCTGAGTGCCAAAATTTATCAAAAATTTTCGATATGGGTACCAATCGTTCGTGCGTCCAAAACCGTGCGAAAGCTATTAACGAAAAAACAATTCCGTCAAATTGGTATTTTCTACCACTAAATACTCATTCACTAACTCACCGGAACGCTGTATTGCACCACTTGAACACTAATTACACTGTATTCTTTATATTTTTAGTTGAATATTTTGCTAAATATTCTTAATTATTTCACTCTTCTAATAATATTCGCATTGCGTTGGTACGTGACTATCATTCGGAAGTGCTCAGGCTCGAATCTCTGTGAACGAAACCTAAATAATAGAAAAAGTTTTTTCTAATAGCGGTCGCCCTTCGGCAGGCAATGGCAAACCTCCGAGTGCATTTTGCCAAGAAAAAACTCACAAAAAACCATTTGCCGTTCGGAGTCGGCATAAAACTGTAAGTCGCTCCATTTTTGGAACAACAACACACACGCCAAAAATCAATGGAGGAGGAGCTCGGCCAAACACCCAGTAAAGGATGTAAGTGCCAATTATAACAAAAATGTAAACACAAAATGGGTGACGAAAGTAAATGGGCACTATTGGTTATTACAAATTTTCGCTATATATTAAAATCTGAAAGTATAAATACTATTGTGATTCGAGTATATCTTAATATTTGGATATAAATGGTACTGTAATATATAAAACTTACGCCAAAGGCACTTTTTTTCTTATTCAGAGTTCATTTTAGTCGCCCATTTTGTGTTTACATTTTTGTTATTAGAACAATGAAATAATTAACAGTACTTAGCAAAATTTTTTACTGAAAATATAAAGAATATAATGCAACTAGTGTTCAAGTCGTGTACTACGGCGATTAAGTGTGTTAGTGAATTAATAATTAGCGGTAAAAAATACCACTTTTACATGGTAAAAATACCATTTTTTTGGAATATTAAAATTTTGGCAACCGGGCTGTAAACTAGTTAATTACCGTATACATATATGTACTAAGTGTTCCGGGTTAACCAACATCGCTCTAAAGCAATAAATTTTGAAGAAAATTTAAAATAGTAGTGGCAAGATTTCAGATCACCAATTCAGGCGCCATATCGAAGAACCCACAAAACTTGCTGTTTCGATATACATATGTAAATTGGCCAAGATGTATATAAACAGGAAACGCCTTGTGCGATGTTTAAGGAATTTCTTAATTAAACGCGATGGGATTGTTGCATGAGAGTTTCTTGCATTAAGATTTTCACTATTGTTCTTGTTGGAAGTACATACAAAATTACCCAATATGCTTCAGGTAGTTGGATAAATTATCATTAGGAGTAGTTTTGGGTTGGTTTCGAATTGAGATTAACTGATTTTGGAAGTAAATGTGGTGCCGTTGGAAAGTTAGAGTCCTCTCATATTCAAATATACCCATATATGTATATACTTTTAGTTGGCGGAAGCTTATACAAGGTGGTGCACCTATAAATCTGCCCACAAGTGCTCGATCGGATTTAGATCCGGCGACTGAAGTGGTGTTTCCAAAACACTCAGGATGTTATATACATATGTAATATCTAAAGCTGCGTATTGTGAGCTGTATGTTTTGGGTTGTTATCTTCCTGGAAGATATAATAATAACCCGAAAGTCCAGGCGCTAGCGCTAAAATTCTCCTTTAATATTTGAATATAACACCGATGACCCATATTATTACTAATATGGTAAATTGCATGTTACCGTCACCTTTGCACTCATATATTCCCACAACCTTACATTGCCACCCCCGTGCTTAACTGAACATATTGCATTATTAGGATGCATTCCAAAGTTCATTTTTCGCCACACTTTATAACCACAATCTGGCCCAGAAGTGCTAAATTTAGTCTCATCACTAAATTTTACTTTTGACCAAAACTCGTTACAATCAATGTACTTTTTGCGAATTCCAAACGCTTTTTTTTAATTATAAGTGGCTTAATATTTGCAGATCGCGCCTTATATCCCACAGGTCTAACCTTTCTTCCCACAGTTTCATCACTACTGTTTATTCTGCTAATCTCAACGAGATTCCTAATAATTTCTGGGACAGAAGTACTAGCTGTAGCTGTCCTATCTTCAACGAATTCCTCTGCAAAATATTATGTATTGTTGAAATGCTTATTGGCTGGGATTTGCTCTAATGTAACATGGGCAATTTTACACATACATACATAATTGGCGCGTACACCCTTTTTGGGTGTTTGGCCGAGCTCCTCCTCCTATTTGTGGTGTGCGTCTTGATGTTGCTCCACAAATGGAGGGACCTATAGTTTAAAGCCAACTCCGAACGGCAGATATTTTTTGAGGAGCTTTTTCATGGCAGAAATACACTCGGAGGTTTGCCATTGCCTGCCAAGGAGCAACCGCTATTAGAAAAGACTTTTTCTTAATTTTTGATCTTTCACCTAGATTCGAACCGACGTTCGTTCTCTGAATTCCGAATGGTAGTCACGCTCCAACTCACTCAGCCACGGCGGCCGCCAATTTTAGGCAAACTAAATATAATGCCTCATTTAATGAAACTTAGTTGAGGTGTTAGGGAGTGGTTCAAGAACAACCTTTATAACTCCCAATTATTTCGGAAAAAGTCCCCTCGGGAACTTCACTATAGTTTGGCACTTTATAATTTATATTTTTCCAATATTATTTCCAATTATAATATATTTTTTCCTTCACTTAAATTCACAAAATATACACTCGTATTCGAAATATTTTAATGAAAATTAAATGTAAATGCATTTAGCCATATCATCACTTTCCAAGTTTAAACGCGAATAAGAATTAATTGGAATTGACAACAGTTAGTGTTGACGGATGCCTGCAAATAAAAATAAAAATATGAACAAAAATTAAGTATTTCAGTTCAGTGGAAAGGAAAAATACTGTGGATAGCGTGGCCGGAGTTGGACTGATGAGGGTTATTTTTTTGAGGCGCGCCCGAAGGTCGCCTACGCGGAAGGAATTCTATGCATAAATACTGTGGATAGTGTAGCCGGAGTTGGACTGATGAGGGTTATTTTTTTGAGGCGTGGCCGAAGCCACGAAATAAATTCTAAGCAAAAGTTCTACAAATTTACAAAAACCCTTCTAGTCGACGTTCCTGTAAAATTCAATTTTATATGTTTATATTTTAGAAAATGTTTCTCAATTCTAAACTAAAGCAAAAAATATTGCAGATTTAGAAACTGAACGTGTCTGCATCCGAGATTCGTTCTTATATTAGGTGTCTGGCAACACCAACTCATCGTTAAATTATACAACTTTAAAAATAAATTACTTAAAAACTATAAACCGTACCCTCCGGTTTTCAACCTTTTTTCCAAAGCATCTTACATTATACTAAATTTTTCCCTGCCTTTTTTATGGAATATTAAACGATATTAATGTTTTCCCTTCATTTCGTAAATTATAATATATATTTTTCCTCCAAAGTAGTTTCTTTTGACGTTCTACCTATATTTTAAACAACTTCTTGTTTTTTATTACACATTAGTGAAAACTACCGAAACCATCGAATTTTACTAAGAGAATGAATGTTAAATTCTACCGACATCGACGCGCTTTTGTGTGTATAACGGTACCTTTGCAAAACCTATTACGATTTAAAGTCTAAATACTTATGAGAAGTGAACTCAAGTTAGTTCATGTTTATAGCGGTTTACACTCATAATTTTGTTTTTGAGATGTTGAATTATTTCTTTCTGTATTAAAAAACTAGTTTTTGGATGCGAAATCATAATAAAAAAATTTTTTTGTAGACTTTCCATTAGGAAAATTACATATCCGTATACTTTTGTGAGGTCTGTATATGGTCTATGATTTATATTTATAATGATACTAGAGAATATTCAGAATGCGCTGCTCTACCGTTAAGGCAAATTATTTCATTCTAGCACTTAAACTTCCATTACATTTTTACACTAATTTGGAATTGTAACCGAGCAGAATTTGGCACACAATGTTTCAATTACTAATTAAGGTCTGACTGATAATAATATAAAATTTCCCCATAAAGCGGGACACGAAGAATATGTGCATACATATGCATGTATATAATATACCATGCACGCATTCTCGTCAGGTATAAAAATATGCACGTGCGTATGCAGGTACTTTTATATTTACTACTGAAATTTTTATTGAGTTAAGGAATCATGAGAAATGAGCAAATTCAGAAAACTACCTTACAATATTCACAAATATAAATTAAGAACTGCTGTTCTACACCTTGCAGTGGTGATCACGATGCACGAATAGCTCCCGAGCCAATGGAATAGTTGTGGCATGCTTTTAAGCTTTGGTATTGCACGGTGGGATCGGCATGTAAACAAACATCAAACATGACGAGAGTGCTAAAACAAACAAAATATAACGTGCATATGTGTATTATGTGCATCAAGAGAGAAAAAGTTGGTAGTTGAGCCATACTGGACAGGGAAATGTATTTTAAATACGCTGGCGTTAGTCGCATTTGGTATACGAGAACGAACAGATCGGAGCGGTTGAATGTGCGTTCAAGTGTAGTTCACGTAAACATTAGTGTGTAACGCGGCGTGTTGTGGGCTATTTTTGGGAATCTTTCTGTGATTTATGGAAAAATATGTCGAAATTATGATAAATCATTGAAATGTGTGCAATTCAAAGTGGAAGAATACCGCCTTTTGATATATATTCGTATAAAGGGAAATATAAAAATCTACCTTCGGGGTAGGCTAATTACATAATGACAAATGAAATAAAGTAGACGCCACCACGCTGTGCCTTTAGAAGACGTATACGAAAACGAAAATGTCGAAATCCGTGCGAAGTTCGCGTCGCACCAGCCGCGCCGGTTCCTCGAATTCATCATCCTCCCCCAGCAATCAACCACGAAAGCGTGTCAAGCGCTGCTGCCGTAATTTCGTCACTTTTATGTGCACGCAAGTGGGCGTGGGCGCATTAATAGTACTTTATGCCATCTTTGGTGCTCTTTCGTTTATGCATATAGAGCGTGAATATATCGATGAGACAACAGAGCAAGTCAGTGAGTTACGGCATAATTGCGCCGAGAAATTGTGGAACATCACAGAAAAGTTCAATACCTTCGATCGCAGCGAGTGGCAAAACAATACGGACGTCATATTGCGGCAATACCAAACAGAGATAGCCATGTTGATAAAAAATGGCTATGTGGGCCGTACGCCAGAACAAATTTGGTCATTTCCTGCGGCCCTGATGTTCTGCCTATCTGTCATCACAATGATCGGTTATGGCAATATGGTGCCTCGTACACCTTGGGGCAAAGGCTTCACAGTCATCTACGCCACATTCGGTATACCACTTTATATACTCTACTTCCTGAATATGGGCAAAGTGTTGGCGCGCTCTTTTAAATTCCTATACCGCAGCATGCATGAGTGTGCACAGGAGCGTACAGTGTACGAATCACGTTTGGATGCGCTTGAAAATGGCAGTTTAGGCGCATTACAACGCAAGAAAATTATCGTGCCATCCACCGCTTGCCTATGGGTAATTATATCCTACATAATAACCGGCACCATTATGTTTGCCAATTGGGAGAAATGGTCTTTTCTGAATTCCTTCTACTTCTGCATGACGTCGCTATGTAAAATTGGGTTTGGAGATTTTGTGCCTGGTGCGTCCTTGATTACTGCAGCTGATATTGATGCAGCGTCACTGAAAATAAGAGAAGACTCAGCTGCTGATCCCGAAGAGATATTCAATATGCAACTAATTACCGATCAAAATTCTAAATTGGCAATCAATTTTTTCTATATGCTAATTGGCATGGGGCTGGTATCCATGTGCTATAATCTGATGCGTGAGGCTGTGCGCATGAAAATCAAAGAGATAACGGAGGATACAAAATTATGCGTTGAGGACACACGCACACGTTTTATGCGATGCTGTGGGACGCGTGAATACTATGACGAAGACTATTATTAAACTCAATTATTTAAAGACATTCGATAACACTTTTCTTTAGTATGTTAAGTGGATGGATACCGGCGCGCAAAGCGAGCGTGTGTTATAGTGTGTTTGGACTTTTTATCGACATTAACATTAGTGCTTAGGTGGTCAAGTCCATTGGCCATTATATAAAATGAAATGTGTGTATAAATATAAATATTTACTTTGTGCGCAATGGTTACACAGTTTTGATGCTCGTTGTATATAATTTATCATTTTATGTGTTAAACAAAAAATCACTTGGCATTTTCGTTGCTAAATTACTCAGGACCAAAAGGTGAGGATCGATTTATTACCAAATAAAAATACTACGCTTGAATGCCAATAATTAGTGCTTCCCCATTGTTCCCTGAACAGTCGGCTTTGATTTATTTCCGGCCAAGAACTGCCACTAACACAGTATTCCCCACTCATTAATGTGGAGTATTTATGCTTATAAAACAAAACCAATAACAACAAAACCAGTTGACATACTTAGGATAGGGTATATAAAAATTAAAATAAATAAATAAAAATAAATAATTGGTGCGTACACTTCTGTTAGGTGTTTGGCCGAGCTCCTCCTCCTATTTGTGGTGCGCCTTGATGTTGTTCCATAAGTTTCAGTTGAGGAAAAAACTGCTTCGGAATATCTGCCAGTAATCCAAGCTGTAGAAAGCAACTTCCGTATTTTACATTTACAGTATATCACATAAATAAGTTTCCACCCAGTAAAATTATATTCCATCTAGTATTTTTTTTACAACTACTCCTAACAAATGTCCAAATTTTCATTAAGAGGTTAGGGGTAGATTAGATTAGATTAGATTTGTGGGGGGTGGACAAGCCCAAGCACTCAGTCAGTAGACCATTGTACTACACCCGGATAGATATCAGTAGAAGGAATAGAGATAGGAAAGACAAAAGGTGGATGGTAAAAACGGATAAATTAGTTTGAGGTCACTCTTCCACAAATCTCTTGGATTCATTGATGAACTTTAAGAGATCCGGAAGAGGAAGAGTATGAACTTTGTCTATATCCAGTGTATCGCAACCCAATATCCTAAGTCTGATTCTGGAATATGCAGGACAGCTACAGAGAAAATGATCTGCAGTGTCGTCATCTTCAAGACAGGGTAGGCATATCGGGTTGTCCACGACCCCTATGGTAGCCATATACTGACCACAGACGTTGTGCCCTGTGATAACACAAACCAGTACTCTCAAACCAGTACCTGCTGAGTTTTAGGAGAAAGGTCGCTGTTTTCCTATTTGGTTCTTTCACAAATCACTTGGCAACTCTGCACGAGTTCAACTCAGACCAACGACCTCTGTGGGTAGACCTCATGAAGTCCTCAATCCATAGTTGAATCGATGCGGAATTGACACCTAGAAAGGGTTCAGGGCCTAGTGGCATACTTGCAGAGCCTTCATTTGCCAATTTATCAACTAACTCATTCCCTGCAATACCACAATGTCCAAGTACCCAAAGAAGACTAACTTTGTTGTGTTTTGCAACACTGTTCAGTTTTGTCTTACATTCACCGACTAACTTCGAAGAGCAGCGTAGATTAGCAAGGGCTTTCAGTGCAGCTTGACTGTCACTACAAATTCCAATACTGTTGCCCCGCCACTTTTTCTCAATTAGCCAGTACGCCACATTCAAGATGGCATAGACTTCCGTAAGGAATACCGTGGCCATCTGTCCTGTGGCATAGGAGTACTTAGTATCTTCGTCTAAGGTTAGGGGTAGTCAGAGGCCCGAAAAAATGATGATTTTCAATAATTTTTTTTGCTAGTCAATTGCATTATTTTACAAAAATAAACACATAGAATTAATGCATCATGATTTGACTTGACTTTAGCAAAATTTCAAACAAAAAAAAAATTATAATTGTAAAAGTTATCGGTGTTTGTGTGGAGCCCGTTTCTCCAAAAGTCCCTTGCGGTGGTCATCACAAGTCCTTGGAGATGCATCTAAAATCAATCCGACAAGAGAAATTTTTTATTATTAGATAATGTTGTGCCTGATCGAAGCTTTTTTTCAAAATTAACAATACGGCGGCCTCAGAAAATATTTGTCAAATTTTCGAGAAAAAAGCCGAAAATTAATTGTTAAAAATTTTTGAAAAAAAAACCCTGTGATCAGGCACGAGTTTTTTATGTTTTTCAAAAGCAGTATAAATTATATTGAAATCTACCAAGCGGTTTTTAAGTACATACACTGATCACCAGCTCAAAAAACATAGTTTTGAGAAAAACGCATTTGAAGTTTTGCTACTTACTCTCGAAAGCTCCGGAGCGCCCTTTGTTAATTGTGGAATAACTCGAAAAGTTTTTATCGGACTCACTTCAAATTTTCACACAATATTTTTAAGATATTATACTTTAAGAAAATGCAAAAACATCAATTTTTTTGTAAATTATGACTGCCCATAACCCCTTAATTATTAACATAAGCATTATTGGTTCCAAAAGTATAAAAAAAAACTTAAAACTTTTAACTCTAATTTGAATTACTCTATTTGTATCTTAATTTTTGTTATAATTCTGTTCTGAGGTAGTTGACTATGACTGATCGTTCGATTTGCTATTACTTCATTATAGGTCTCTTTGTCATTAAAATTTATTTTATACTTTTTAGTTCGATTAGCAATAAAAGCGTGTTTTTTAGTTTTTTAAACTATTTTTTTTTGTTTGGTTGTATAAGCTTACATTATTCCAATGTTAATAGCATACATTTTCTTATCCTGGTATCCAAGAAATTTAGAGTATTTTTTTTTCTTAATATTTTTAATCATCTATTAAACTTATTAAATAGCTGTAAAGTGCTGATATTAACGCAGTTTTATAACAGTTTCTTCACTAAATGGATTACAAAGGATAAACTCATAATATATTATATTTCCGTTGGAAACTTAATTTTGTAACGCCAGAAGCTGATCATGGCATTCTATGTTTTGCACTTTTTCAAAAATCTAAGCTGCGGCTCAGTCGAAACTTATTTATGAGAGCGCATCTCCCTCACCTACAGTGCACCATTGAGTAAGTAATGAGATAGAGTCACAACCACTCAATTTTTGGCAAACGGACCTATTTATGCGTTCGGTCGAGTGAAAAGAAGAGGAAGGGAAAACATCGTGACAAGTTCTAATTGGCCAGTACCACGTCTTGCTCGTATACGCAAAAAGAATGCGACACAAAGCAAGTGCGTTGTCGATTTGTCTTTCTTATTATCTATTTACTCAATTATATATTCGCCGTTGCCGTATACAATCTCTTCCCCTCTTGAGCCAGTTTTTAAGGACCTTCATATGATTTGACAGGGAGCCGAAAAGATGGTAATCGATCGGTGAAAGGTCCGGAGAATACGACGAATGCTGAAGGACCTCCCATTCGAGCTCTTGGAGTGCGGCTTTGACGACTTGTGCAACATGGGGCCTGGCGTTGTCGTGAAGGAGTATGATTTTACCATGTCGATCAGGTTTTTTCAGCCGAATAGCCAGCTGGGCTGTAGACCGTGGCATTCTTTTAGAGTATTTCCCAGTACATCCTGCCCTCTCAGTTCCACCAAACACATATCAGGTTTGGATGTAGATCCGGCTTTGGCATATCTCCTGGAGCCACCCACTCCTTTCGTTGCTTCATATTGAGGTATATACACCATTTCTCATCTCCCGTGACGATTCGGTACAAAAAGCGCTGTTCATGACCGCGTGTTGCTCCATGGCGGACGAGATGCTGAGAAGTAATTTGAAGGCGACTTTCTTTTTTATTTTTCTCATTGAGCTCATGAGGCATTGAATGAAGGTGATTGAAAATCGTTTTATGATCGCAGCTCATTTTTTTCGCCAATTCGAAACTGGTTTGGCGACCGTTGTTCTTCAAAAGTCATCTGAGACGTTTTTCATCGAATTCAGAAGGCCTTCCGCTGCGGAAAGTATCATCGGCGTCTAAGTCGCCATTTTTTGAACATTGCAAACAGCTTTAGTGCTGTAGACTCGTCTATGACACTTTCTCCATACACGTCACAAATGTCCCGAGGTGATTCGGCAGCTTTTTGACCTCGATGAAAAGCAAAGAAAATGTTGATTTTTGCCTCCTAGCTACTCCGTTTTCGTAGAACAGAAAGAGTTCTACCCTTTGCCAAACAGCAAACAAATCGATGTAAAATAAAAGAAAAGATAAAACGCTATGAACCTATTCCCCAACCCAATATAAAGAACTAAAGTATTATCAAAAACAAAGCCTTAAACATGCCCTTTCAAATGAGTTATAGGCGATTGCACCTTAACAATATTTATAACATTTTTCTGTTATTGCAGGCAATCATTGAACATTTTTTGAAACTACAAAAAAGGGTCACAAACTTCGGGGTAATGCTAGGCGGCAGTGCGGATCGTCTATGCACACCGAGCACGTCAGCTGGCCCATTTCGTATATTTGCCGTTACAGGTTTCCAAAACCGGGCAAATGATATTGTCTATTGCCCACCGATACGACCGACAGGCAGCGAGAATGCCGAGGATTCGACGGCCGTTGTTTACTTCGGAGGGGATGTACAGGTAAGTTGGTCATTATGTCATATAATGTTATGAGGGTACAATTTGAAACCTAAATATACAAATTTAAATAACAAGTAACCTCTTCCTATGATATTTAAAAAAAATTTCAATTTATATCGAAAGGACTTGGGAATAGTCAAATGCACTTGAAAAAGCTCTCTTTCGCTTTTAAAATGTGACAAATGTACTTTAGAAAGCAACAAATGTACTTCAGAACATCTCAGGTGAACTTTAGAAAGTTTCAAATATAATAAATATTCAGAATATTTGTATGTACACGTGATTACAATGCAAGTTCTGGACAGATGCACATTACACTATCTCTCACATTACACTGCCTTATCTCCATTAAGGGACGCAGACTGTTTTCAAGATATACCAACCGCAAAAAAATTGCCCCATTTGTCAAGGCGATGCACACTGTGACTTTTTATCGTTTTAGGATGCCAAAATTAAAAAAAAAAGTTCTGCGAAATTGATTTTCTTTCGGTATGTTGTGTAAAAATGACCAAATTTTACGACAGTGTACTCAAAATTTATCAAAACAATAGTTTTAAGAAAGATAACCGTTTACAAACACAAGCCGGTGCGTCAATTGAATAATTTTTATTTATTATCCGAACTTCGGTGTGAAGTTTGTCAAAAGATATAATACGAATAAGTATCAATTTCATAAAATTGAGTATTTGCTGATTAAATTTCAACAATTTTGTACTTCAGGGGTAAATAAGAGGATTATAAAGTTTTTACTATCGATACAAATCCGCTCAGTAAAATATCACTAAAACAGCCATAGCTTAATATTATTTTTGATATTTTACTGAGAAAAACTTATATTGGTCCATCAAGTTCCGTCCATTCTTTAACAGCGAAACGACCTTTAGGATTCTGTGTTTCAGATACTGGAATAAAATTTTGCTACAATTTGCTACCACAGCTTAAAAAAAGGTTTCCTGGCGATTCCTCGGAAAGAACTTTTTGAAATTTGGCTGACGAGCTCAAAAGAAACGCGTCGTGATGCGGTGTTAGAGAAAATTTTTGCGGTGAGACGTGGATACTAAAAAGCTAGGAGAGCGTATAAAAAACTGTGTTACCAATTTTCTTCAAAGTGGGAGGGGTCTTGCCGAGTTAAGGCCCGTGTTCTAGCCCGTAATTATTAGTTGGTTTTCCAAGAGTGAAGACTTTGGAAAATACCGTCTTAATGTTGGGCCATCAACTTCATCCTCTATTAGATCCAATGTAGGTAGACCACATGTGGCGTTTTCCGATTCTTCTCTTCGCACAAAGAAAAGAAAAGCAAAGAGTCTTTTAGCAATATCAAAAAGCGAACAAGTGTTAATGGCGGCAGAAATGGGACTTAGATCAAACGGTAAGAGAAATTCCGCAATATTATTTAAAGAGAAATCTGGCAATACAAATGACGGAAACACAGCACGACGTTTTTTAGTAATGCAGAAGTTACTGCAGACATTACAGGCATTAACTTATATCTCTTAAAAAGGCTTTTCACCATATTGTCTTGCTTAGGATGTGAATTTCAGATAAATGCTGTGGCCTTGGAGGTATACGTGAGAGACACACGCGATCTTTATTTGAGGGAATATGAGTGGTACAATATGGCAGTCAGTCTGCATAAAATACTGTTCCATTCAAGACATATAATATCGTCATGCATGGTTCCTATTGGTCAGCTTTTCGAAGAAGCGCAAGAATGGAGAAATAAAGATGTCAGAAATTATCGCGAATGGTATACAATGAAAAGTTCACGAACTCAAACCAATGAGGATTTATTGCACAGGCTTCTAATATCATCGGATCCCTACATTTGCAGCTTACGTAAGCCATCGAAAACCAAGCGCGGGACTTTGCCTCAAGATGTAATTGCATTGCTGGCCCAGGAAGAAGTATTATGAATAATTGCTTTCGAATAAGTCTTTATGTTTTGTTATGTTTAATCTTTAGAAACTGTTTATTGGCTTACTATTAATAAAATAAAGATTAGTGACATATTTATCATTGAAACAATTGGTGATTATCCCCTTCATTGAGCAGTATAATGTAGTATAAAAAGGTACCCAGGGGCTGAATGAAATCTTTTAAATATTAGTCATAAGCCTCTAAGCTAAAGTTAAGAAATCTAAACAATTTGTATTTAAATTGGCACTGGAAAATGCTTTTAAAGTAGAAAATATGATTACGTGAAATTTTACCTTATATGTGGGCAAGGAGAAAAAGTGGGCGTGTCACGCCCATTTTTATTCTCAAATCAGATTTAGGTATCTGCAACCACACTGCAAAATTTGAAATTAATTGCTCCATTGGTTTGGCTGTTATTAATTTTGGCATCCTAAAAGTGAAAAAAGTCACACTGTGCGATGCACCGTGTAAGCAGCGCATTATTTCATTAATGTAAAATTTACAATTCCTTTCAGTGTCCGAATCAGTTAGGCGACGGAAGCGAATTGTATAGGCAGTCAACAAAGGCCTTGATAGGATGCGGCTGGCCGAATCGCTAAATGTGGATGGGAATAGGTGTCAGCTGGCACTCCTGAGACACTAAAACGAAGCGGTGTAAAAGAAAAATAAAAGAGCCACTATCCCTTTTTAAAAAAATGTTAACCAAACTTTCAGAAGAAGCTCATGTCTTTCTGCGACAAATTCCAATTTATTTCATTGGCGTACGCGAGGTCGGACAAAAATTGGAAAACGTGCGGCACAGTTGACAAAAGACTCACGTCCACCTTTTTGAAGCCATGCCCGCGTCTGGTGTAGTCTAAATTACTACCATAAGAAGGTGTTTCAAAACTGAGGAAGCAAATGCTTGACTTAACATTGTTTTGGAGAGGTGGTGCGAAATTGGAATTCAGCTTAACGATGATGTAAATATATGCGACAACGCGCCATGCCACTTGAAGTTACACGAGGTATACCAGGAAGCCACTTTATAGCTTCCGTGGCCTTATTAGCCTACGCTTAACCCCATAGAAATAATACTGGAAATTTGTTGAACAAAAGTAGTTCAGTAGTAGTTACAAGGTTTAATTAAAGACACGATCGTTAATGTTATTGGTGAATATTGCGCCAGATCAATACGTCGCGGTACAGATGGCTATACGTTACCGGAACGACCCAGATTTATATCCGGGCAAGGTCTCACTTCAGCAGCTTGCCCGTGCATGTATGTTGAGTGTTTACACCGCTACAATAACAACAACATCACACTACGGTGTTTCTCGCTGCTTCACTTACACTTGATAATGTGTCAGTTGGACTGTGAAAATAGTTCGTTCTTTAGATCTTTGTATTAATACACAAGTTGACCAATAAACAGATGTACTACAATCTAGGAACACATATTAGTCTTTTTTACAAAAAAAATGTTAGTTGAAAGATAAAAAATTTAGGAGAAGATTTAAAATATTATTCTGAAGTACTTTTGACGTTTTCTGAAAAATATTTCTTGAATCTAGAATTGAAATAATATATATAATAATAATATAGTTTATACTATTTATAATTGGCGCGTACACCCTTCTTGGGTGTTTGGCCCAACTCCTCCTCCTATTTGTGGTGTGCGTCTTGATGTTGTTCCACAAATGGAGGAGCCTACAGTTTAAAGCCGACTCCGAAAGGCAGACATTTTTATGAGAAGCTTTTTCATGGCAGAAATACACTCGGAAGTTTGCCATTGCCTGTCGAGGGGCGACCGCTACTAGGAAAAACGTTTTCTTAATTTTTGATCTAACACCGAGATTCGAACCGACGTTCTTTCTGCGAATTCCGAATGGTAGTCACGCACCAACCCATTCGGCTTCGGCGGCATAACTACATATTACCAAAAATCATATAACTTAAAGTCTCAACTTATTACAAAATTTTAGAAAATTCAAAAAAAATTGCATCCAACTTTCAACCTTTTTAATCAGAATTTTTAAAAAAGTATTTGAAAAAACGTTTCAAGCATTCGTTATATGAAATAAAATGCATAACACCGTGAACAAAAAAAAACTATCAAAAACCAAAGCAAATTTCGAGCCAGTTTAAACTAGCACAATAACACATGAGCTGGAAAGTCCCGGGCCTAACAAAGAAAACAGTTTTTTTTTTGTTCAAAATTATCTTCATTCATCAACCAGCGCTGCTCTAACATTTCAATAACACTTTCGTAGAACGATTTATCTTTTGCCTCAAATTAGGCATCAATTTCAGCGATAACCTCTCCATACGAACGAAATTTCATACCGGCGAGCAGTTTTTTTTAGGTCTGCGAACAGTCAGTAGTCGCTGGCAAATACGCTGGATGTGGAAGCAATTCGAAGTTCAATTCATGTATAGTAGTTTTGATTTTGTTGTTTTGATTGACTTGTCAAACGCGGCACCCGCTTTGAACAGAGCTTTCTCATAGTCAAATGATCATGCAATAAAAAACCAATACGTTCTTCTGAAATCTTTACGATGCCAGCTTACTCACGCAACTTCAGTTTTCGATCATTCAAATCGTTGTGGACTTTTGATGTTTTGCCGCCTGGAAACGGAACGTAGGTAGGTAGGTAGGTGGGGTGGTTGTCATAAAGACACACTTAGACCTTTCGCAGGTCCATTGTGATACCACTGGAGCTTATCCTTACTCTACGTGTTCCTTTTCAAACCATCCGGTAGCTTTAATAAATGAGCAGAGCTTCGTTAGTTTTAGATGGACTATGTCCGCTACATCGGTTAGAAATGCTGTATCAAGAGTGCGCAGCCTTCTCATAGCTAGGCTTTCACACTCACATAAAAGGTGTCTGACTGTTAAACGGAACGTAACATAACACTTTTCAAGCCATTGCATTCGCGTGAACCGTTTTTTCCCCATCAAGAAGCAGTGTAAACTTAAAACAGGCAATTCTTTTTGATCCATTGGTTTAAAATAAAAAAGTAGCGCCACTCTTAGCACAAAAACTCACGAACTAATAAGTAGAATATTATGAAAATTTAACAGCTGCCTTTTTAAGGTTAGTACTAACTGAAAAAGAGGTGAATGCAATAAAACCTAACAATGTGTTAGGCCCGCGACTTTTTAGCCCATATGTTTCTATACCAAAATTGAATGGGCTACAAAACTGCGTATCCAGAGTTTTTCTAAAGGTTCTGAGCGAAAAGTTTGACATTTTGTTTTATTTTGTAAAATTTTGTGAAAATTTCAGTTATATGGTTTTCATTGCAGTATGAATTATCTATATATGTATATAAATGTGAAAATCTGTCCCTATATTCGCTTAAAACTCGCGAACGGGCTCACCTATCCAAACCAAATTTTTAGGCTTTGTTTGGACTATTCAGTAGATGGTTTGTGTTTTAAAATTTTAAGAATCGGATACCAGGGTCTCGAGAAATAGGTCAAAACGTGAACCCGGGTAACCCTAGGATGTGTTTGTACAATATGGGTAGCAAATGGAAGCTGTTGGTGAATGCTTTAGTTCAGAGTATTTTTCATGACGCTCCGTGACTAGGGTCCCGAGATAGAGACCAACACGTGGACCCTAGAATGTGTTTGTACAATATGGATATCAATTGGAAGCTGTTGGTGAATGCTTTAGTACAGAGTATTTCTCATGCCGCTCCGTGACTGGGGTCTCAAGATATAGGTCAAAACGTGGGCCCAGGTAACCTTCGGATGTGTATATACAATATGGGTATCTAATGGAAGCTGTTGGTGAATGCTTTAGTTCAGAGTATTTTTCATGCCGCTCCGTTACTAGGGTCCCGAGATAGAGACCAACACGTGGACCCTAGAATGTGTTTGTACAATATGGATATCAATCGGAAGCTGTTGGTGAATGCTTTAGTACAGAGTATTTCTCATGCCGCTCCGTGACTGGGGTCTCGAGATATAGGTCAAAACGTGGGCCCGGGTAACCTTTGGTTGTGGATGTGCAATATGGGCATCAAATGAAAGCTGTCGATAAGTGCTTTAACGTGGGGGAATTTTCATACCTATTGATGACTAGGGTCTCGAAATATATGCCAAAACGTGGACCCACCGTGTCTTTGCCCAGCGAAGCGGGTCGGGTTTGCTAGTATTTTTATAAAAATTAATTAAATAGTCAAAACTTTGCAGTATGTCGCGCTGCTATTACTGCGAACAAAGGTGTGCATACATAAACATCAGTCGAATAGTGATTTTGTTTCTTGTGTATATTTTATGATACCACTATTTAAAATAGTTGCCGAATTAATAATTGCGTTCTTTTGTTTTTAAAATATAATTTAGAACGCCGCCGCAAATGGTCTTCTTGCCGCTATAAATTTGAATTTAATTAAATGCCTCTACAAGTTTGAATAAAATCTTGCTCGTACAATGTTCGTATGAGTATAAAAAATTGTTTCTCTGGCAAAATGCCAACGCCCATTAAAAACCGCATTAACCCAAATTAGTGCACTTGAGCTATTAAAACATATTACGAGCTCACTTCTTTATATTTATTTGATATATTTACCTGCTTATGTTCCACTTTTAGGACTTTCCGGAGAGCATGGAAACGAATCGAGATAGTCGCGGCTATATGAAATACAATTTAGAGAACTCCGCTATACTACTACGTGAGGCTTTTCCGCGCGCACACATCATTGTCATCCGGCCTGTAAGGTAAACAACCACTTGACATTCAATTTGTTATTGTTGTGGTAGCATAAACCATACATTTTTTAACTCACTCACTAATGATTTTTTGTTACAGAATGGAGTTCAAAACATTCAGTTGTTTTGATAATTTTGTACGTGGCAACAACGCCGGTGTCCCTGATCATACCCCTATGAATCATGCGTTGCAACATTTAGAAAAGTGAATATCAAACATATCCATACACAGATTACAGAACAGTAATTTACCATTACTCTTTTTGTTAACTCATTTTACCATAGATTATTACAAAATCTTTCTCAACGACTGATTTCCATACCCGAAAATGAAATAATGGATCAAGCTGCACAGGCTGCTGCTGCTGCCGCAGCTGTGGCTGCTGCAGCTGCGTTGGTATCCTCCACGCTCTCCACAGCATCTACAGACTCGTCGGCCTCGTCGTCAACGTTGAATGATAATAATCAGGACATGGATATTGATATATTGCAAGTTCAAGAAAATGTGACTGTTGATGCTGATGGTGCTGAAATATTTCCAAATGTCGGTAGTGGTGGTGGTGGCGGTGTTGTTGGTAGCAGTAATAGTAACAGTGGAAGTATTTCGGCATCAGTCAACAACGTTACAAACACTAGCATGTCGCCAACGATCACAACTTCACAAAGCACGCAATCTGCTCCTTTGCAACCAACCACCCAGCAAACGCAGTCCAATAACGCACAGCATTTTAATAATATTGGTAATAATAGCAACAATGGTAATGAGTGTTTAACACAGCAACAACAACAACTTACACGTCAAAACAGCAATCCTTTATGGTGGCGAGAGAATTTGAATTTGGATAAAGCAAAGTTGGTTTTAATTGGCTTTAGCAAAGGCTGTGTGGTCCTGAATCAAGTGAGTCACAATTGGTGTAAAAATCGGGAATACAATTTTTTAATACATATCGCTAATTTGCTTCAAGAGTGTCATAATACAAAAAAAAAAATTAGATATCAATTAAGTAGGTAGTGCAAAACAAAAATATCCATTATTTTCTCGATAGATGGTTGTAGTGATCGATATCTCGTAAAGTATCGATCAATCATTTTAAAGTTTATGCTCGTTGTTAAGATGACATTTCACACTGAAAATTTTATTTTGCTCTTTTTGTTTGCTTGGTGCCATTCAGTTGTAAGTTGCAATGGTCATAAAAAAAAATGCAATGAAAGTCAAAAAAAAAAAGAAAATTGCATACATTTTACAGTTTTTCTTTGATAAAGGCGATAATACAGGCTAGGCCGCTGAAATTGTGAATGGTGTTTATGGTGCCGATTCTACAACAGTTAATTACGTGGTTAATTTTGGTTTCGTCGACTCTGTTTAGGCACTTTGTATGTTAAAGAAAATGTCGATAAAATCACAAAAATAATCGAAGTTGACCGACATGTTAGTAGTCGTATCATCACCTAGGAGCTAAAGATCGCCCATAAAACAGTTTAAACCATTTGCTCAAAAATAATGGATTTCTTTTTCCCCAAACTAATATTTATTTTTACTTAGGGAGGCATAGTAAATTGAAAGCTGTAAAATGAAGCCGTTTTTCTTAATTATTTTAACATTTTTGCTGCAAATGAGCGATAGATATTTTTAACTTAGAAATGCACCATTAATCAGAAACCAATAATAACTGTTACTTGTGTTTTCGAGATTGAAAAAATTTACCATAGATGAAATAATATTTTTTCAAGTTTGAAAAGGTTATAAAAAAATAATAACAATAAAAATTAAATAAAATATTGTAAATTAAAATAAAATAATACAAATTAAAGTAAAGAAACATTTAAAAAATGCAGTAAAATAAGAAGATGTAAAATGGAATAAAATAATTATACAAAAATAAAGGACAATGCAATAAAATAAAAAGAATATATCATGAAGATTAAATAAAATAAATGGAAAAAAATAAGAAACTGTAATTAAAATATTTTATAATAAAATAAAAAAAATATAATTAAAATATTTTGTAATAAAATAAAAAAATTAAATTAATATAAAACATACTATAAAAAACAAGGATTATAATAAAACTAATTAAATCAAATAAATTCAAATAAAAATATTATAAAAAAATAAAATGCAATAAAATAAATAGAAACCAAATAAGATAAAATAAAGAAACTAGAATAATAAAAAAATTATTTGAAGAATATAAAACGAAAACATTAAAATCATAAAAAATAAAATAAACAAAAAAATAAATAACATAAACCTAAATAAGAGTTATTCTCAAGAATAATTAATTTTCGTTGCTGATAACACATATATTCGATAACACGTTATTCTCAAAAAAACTTTTTCATTGCCTTATCTCCATTTTTTGTATAAAACATATTTATTTTATGTTTAATTTTCAAGAACCACTTTCCAAAAAAAGTTTTGTGAAGTAAAAAAAATCGTAAAAAAAATTTTATTTATTATTATTTATTTATTAATAATATTCTGGAAAAAGCTTTGTCCGCCAATTTGCACTTTTTATCCACAAAAGTCGCAAAGCAGAAAATGTAATTCCAACGGAAACTTGTGTAGCCGGCACGGCTTGGACAATATGACCTAATTTAGGTAGAAATGGAAAAGTTGTTCTTCTTTGTTTCCACTATTGCAGTAGATCGTCTTCTACATCTAGCCCCACAGGCTTGAAGCTGTATAGTTCAGCTACAGCTGCTAACAACTCCCGAGATTTATTATCTTCGTCATCTTCTGAAGATGGATCCACGGCAAGTTCCTGAATTAATACCCTGAGCAATGATGTTATACTTTGATTTGTTGTTGTTTAGTCTAGTCATCAAAGCACCCTTTAAACGTGTTTGAAGAAATCTTCTTCAGTTCCTTCAGCGAATTCTCCTTAATGGCCTCTATCGACTCAAAGCGGTGTCCGCGGAGTGGCTATTTAAGTTTTAGGAAAAGGGAAAAGTCACAGGGGGCTAAATCCGGTGAATATGGAGGTTGTTCGATGATATTTGTCGAGTTTTTTGTCAAAAAAGTGTTCACTATATGAGCCTTGTGAGATGGTGCGGCACCCATGAGTTTTCTCTTCTCAAATTGGGCAGTTTCCTACGCATATTCTGTCTCAAACGTCGCATAACTTCCAAATAATATTCTTTATTTATCGTAGAACCATTTGGTACGAATTCCGAGTGCACAACACCAGGCTAAACAAAGAAAACGAGTAGCAGGACTTCCACTTTTGACCGACTTTGAGGTGGGTTTTGGGTTTCGGCTCATTTGGATAGGCCATACAGCCGCCTCTTGACTGGTTTGCATGTCAAACTCATATAACCACGTATCATCACCTGTTATGATGCGCTGGATAAAGTTTGGGTCCGAATTCACTTGCTCAGGTATATCTTCGTCTTCAGTCACCTTCTTCCGATGCTTTTTTTTTTGAAAGAAATTCAACGCTTTTGGAACGAGTCGAGCAGTCACGCGTCTCATGCCCAATTGATGGTATCAAACTTAAATGATGGTTTTCCAGCACCATTTCCTTGACTTTGCCGACGTTTTCATCCGGCAAATCTTGCACAACTTCTCGGCCATCTGCAAAAGTCGTATACCACTCGTAGGCCTGTGTTTTTGAGAAAGTACAAAATTTAAGAAAAATTCTTTGTTCGATAATTTTATCCATAGTGAAAATCGCAGAGCACACCTGCGGTTGACTGGTATACAAGTAATTGAATGCCAAAAACAAGCTAATGCACAGACCACGCTCAAACTCTGCGACACTAGAGGACAGTTGTAACAACATTAAAATTAAATAAAAGCTATAGGCAACTTAAAAAAAAAAATATTTTCAATAACATTTCTAGAAGATCAAAACTTATTCCTCATTGAAAATGAATATTAGGGTATACAATTTTATATCTACAATATTTCATTTTATTTATATCAGTAGCACAGAGTAAGACTTTAGGTCTTTTAATAGTACTTCAAAATTAGTATCTACAACTAGAATGATTTTAACATGAAAGTTTCTTAATCTAATTAGAATCACCTGTATAAGAATATGGCACTTTTTTTTATATTTCTTATAACAGTTATGTATCTGCCTTTAAAACGCGTAAATAAATTTATATATAAGACATACTGCATAGCTTTTTTGCACGATTTTGTCAAACATTAACAATTTTCAAATACATTTCAGTTCATTTACGAGTTCCACTACTTAAAAACTCTTACACCGGATGATAGTACAATGATACGCCTGCTTTCACGTATCAAAGACATGTATTGGCTGGATGGTGGGCATGGTGGTCAAAAGAACACATGGATAACGTCTAGAAGCCTATTAGAAACGCTTACGCGAATGGGTACGTCTACTTTATCATAAGATTAACTATATTAATAATATTGTAATGGTTACTCATTTAGGCATGAATATTCATGTACATCTGACGCCGTATCAGGTGCAAGATGACCGTCGGCCGTGGATACGAAAAGAAGAAAAAATCTTCACAGATATGCTTCGCCGTTTAGGAGCACCGATTACACGTCATCTGCACTATGATAGTCAAACGGCGAATTTGATGACACATTTTGAAGTTTTGCAAGCCTTTTGTCAGCACATTCATGCGCTAAATCAGCAACAGCAATTACAAATGCAACAACAACATCAAACCACACAACAACAGCAGCAGCAAACATCAGCTCTACAACCTTTACAGCAATCTTCGAGCAACATTCAGATGAATGACCAACTGCAACAACAGCAACAGCAACTTCAGCAAGCACAGCAAAACAGTTCGAATCGCTCAGAGTTGGGCAAGACAAGCACCAGCGGACCGAAGTGACACCACAGGCGTCGCAATGTTGGCCGCTTACACTTGCGTAGGGTGACAGCTGTAGCGGCACCAACGGGCAGCACTTTGGCAACGACATCGAAGAAAATTATGCACGTACAGCCCCAATCACAACTGCAATTGCTACAGCAACAGCAGCAGCAGCAACAACATCTGCTGCAGCATCAATCTGTAGTTGCTGCACCATCAAACTTTACCTTGCTCGACATAGCAACCACATCAATTGTAAATAATTATACGAGACATTTTCCACAAAACACCACCACACCGGCCACAGTTACAAGCAGCACAGCGACAACAGCCGCAGCTTCAGTGCATAGCCGTCAGCAGCGCCAAAAAGCGCCCAACTTGCAGCGGGGCCGACCAAGGCCGAATCAACGTCACCATCATCATCATAGAGGGCAGCCAAATAAAATTCACCACTATTCCCGGGCAAAAGGTAGGCTTCTACAACATCAGCCTTGTCGTTGAGTTTTAGGGGCGGCGAAAAAAGCTTGCATACATACATTGTATGCTAGTGTGTGTATATATACGTCCGGTGCCCTTTTCTTGTTCATATTTATTCATACATCTCTAAAGCAAAATTTTATTTTCATTGATACATTTTATTATGATTATTTCTTTTTGTATTTGAATTCAATGTGTTAGAATAAGTTATTATGCAAACAGGAATTATAGGAGTAGAAGAAATTTCATAATTTAAACTCCAATTAAAATTAGAATTTGAAATTGTCTGCCGTTTGCATATGTAAAAACTATTTAAATCTAAAAGTACTGTACAATTCTTTCTTCCATTGAAATAATTATATGTTTTCTTATTATTTTGGAGGAGAGAAAAGTATAATTTATTATGTAACTTTTTTTTATAAAAGGATAAACTAAATTTAGTTATTGCCATCAAAGCGAATTTGGTGCAGTAAAATTAAGCGATGATTATATTTTAAGTTGCTATTTATAACTCATACCCATGGTAAATTTGATAAAATCTTCACAGACAAAAATATTTTATACACATAAATCACCATTAACCAGTGCAATCCTCTTAGACATTTATATTTATTTTAATTTGCTTTAATTTATTTTTCTCTAATTTAGAGTGATTTCATATTAAGTGACTTATTAAAGACGAAGTTGGATTTTTTTATCCAATCAGGATATACTATTTTGATTACTTCCCAAAAAACAAAAAAACTTTTTTAGCCTAACATCAGGGGTTTCGTTAAAGTTTTTACTGATTTCTTCAGCTATTACTACGACTAAGCAGCATAGATTATTAAAAATATATAGAATTAAACATTACATTCTCGAGCCGAAGAGAGCTGAATTGAGGTCCCTTATTTTAAAATAAAAACAAAAATTTTGTTAGACAATTCTCATCGCTTTGCCGCGAGATATAACCACATTTTCGAACGATCTGCGTATTTCTCCATGATTCAATCTAATGCTCACACATTACAGCTATCAAACAACAACGCTGCACGATTCACACCAATGATGGTGCTAAATTAAAAAATTCAAATCTTAATGCAATACCGCACAGCTTATTTTGGCCAAAGTATACAACATTAATGGATCACTTATTAATATCTCTCCTGCTAAGATATTTATGCCTAATTTATTTTTCCTATCCAGTAGCGCTAATGGAGGATTTTTTTTTTTTAGTTACACTCTATAAACATTGTGGCAAATACCCGGCAGGCGGTGCACTGCTTTCAAGGCAAAGAATATATGCAAGAGTGGTGAACAGAGCGATAACAAATCAGCAGCTAAATAGATATCAGAAGCATACATTTTACATCTTTGCTTTGCCTGCTTATTTTCGCTTAGTGGAGTTTGGCACACAGCGAACATACACACAAACAGCAGATTTTTGAAAAGCTCTTTTTATTTTCAAAATTCTGGCAGTAATAGGAAATAATTGCTAAATTTGATTAATGCAGAGTGATAGTAAACATTTCAAAGTTTTATAGCAACAGAAAAATTACTATAATCGGTTGAGTAATTTTTCGTTTTTTTTTTTTAGTTTCAAAACTAATTGTATGATTTATTATACGAGTGTGCACATTTTGGCTTATAGACACGCCTATTTTATATGTTAATATTGAAAAAGGGAGGATTGGCTTCAAAATTCAAAAAACCCCTGTGCAAATCAGAACACTCTCTGCATAGTTATTAGCGTGCATGCATACTTTGTGACTATATTTTATAAGATGTAAAGGTATGATTAAATCTGGATAAACGAGCTCTGAATAAGCCATATATCTGTACAAGTGAGAGCAATTTTGAGGTTATGTCGTTTTAGTTGTCGAAGTTCTGTAATTGAGAAGTGTAAGTGGTCGTTTTAATCCCAGTTGCTCTTGCCTCTATAAGCGATAGCCAAATGTATTCATAATCTATTATATATTATTTTCTAATTTTTATGAGATTAGTAAAAGCTGTCAGAAAGTTTAGTTTAAAGTAAAGTTTCGTCAGAACTCAAAAAGGGCAAGTAGAAGTGTTAGTGTAAACCCACCATATAAGCAAATAAAAAAGATTCCATTACATTCAGCCGAAAATCATAAAGGAAAATGGTATAGGAAATGCATAGGTTGCAATACAAGTGGAAGAACCGGTTAAGTGAATATTATCTATTACCAAATTAAAGGGTCAGCATTTGTAGAACAACATCAATACGCACGCCACAAATAGAAGGAGAAACACCTAACAGAAGTTTACGCGTCAATTATTTATTTTATTTTTATGTCGGCATTCGCTTATCCAGGCCAGCGCTTCATATATCTGTTCCAGATCCTATCAGAACTGCATGGTTCAGTAAAAAAATGCAGAAAATATTTAAGCAAAATGTAGCTTTACCATAACTTCTACTTAAATCATCAAACCTGTTTATTAAGACACTAGGATCAAAGGTTATATAGCAGGTTATTCTAAAAAAACCTAGGCAGCGCTGGCTGCTCTGTAAAAAAATCTCACTTACAACCCAAAGGTGCACTGTGTTGGCAAAGCCATCTAGAGTCAAAGATATCATTTTTATATTTATAATTCGTAATGCAACGAGTTCAATTATATCAAATTCAGACCGAGCCTACCCTGCAATAAGTTTGTGCAATTTGATTGCAGATACTTTTTTACAAGAAGTGTCTTGGTGATATAAATACAGTCGAAAGTTTGCCGAACGATATTCTAATGCCCGCCCTCAAAATTGATGAAAGTATTTTTATAACAAAAGTCAATCGTAGAAAATATGAAGACGCATAATGTGATGGCATCAACTCAAACAGTTTTCAAAATTGGGTTAAGTAATCCATATCTGGTCAAGGTTGCTTACTTGCTACGAGCACTCCGTACTCCACTAATTCAATTGTAGATTTTTTACTATTGGTTTACCAACTTTTTTTTACGACGTAAAAACCTTAGCTATTTTAATAAGTTGAAAGAAAATAAATAAAATTATCACGTCACTATGTACAATTTTAGTTTGCAGTGGCCATGCATTTTCATTTCTTATTAGCCACTCCATTATCTACCGCAAACCTCCAATCGTTTCTTTACAAATTTACACGGATTCATAAACAGCCAATTTAAACATTTCTTCAATATAAAAGTATTATTATTTTTTAAATAAAAAAGGGGTATATAAAAAAATTGTATGTATGCGACATAGTATATTGCCAACATTGAAATGTGTAAGCAAATTTTTTAATGTTCAATCGATTGTGCGGAAGGCTAAAGTAGTTAGTGTCCTTAGTCGTATATGTTGTATGTATGTATGTCCTGATCATTCCAATATGTACATACATCAGATCGCCAATTGTAGATATGATTTGATTGTTATGATTCAATGTATCGGGTATTTTTTTAGAAGAATAAGAATTATCGATATCGAGAACTATGGTTTGACAGCTGAGAATGGCAAACTGTGTTGACATTTCTGTTCAGTAAGGTTTGGCAAGTCATCATAAATCGTTTAGCACCCGAACAATGCTCCCAAATTTACTTTGAAAAAAAAAAATTAAATCTGTTCTCAAGGTTCATAAAGCACTGGTGCGGCATCATCTTGCCTTATTTCCATCAAAATGAGGAAGAAGCTGGCGTTACGGTGAATGGCAAAATTAAAAAATTTCTTAAAATTAATCAGTTCAACATCAATGACATTTGGACTTGCCATTCAACGCGCTTAATAAATTTTTTGCAATATTCAAGCCACCAAATGGACGCCAAACGGCCAGATTTATTGGGGGAAAAAGTATTGAAAAAAAAATTCATTCCAAAAATATTTCTGTTTTATATTATCATTTTAAATTCTCAAGTTTTTTAAAGCAAAACACCCGATACTACATAAATCTTCAAAAAATAATTAAAAGTTAGACTTTTTTTTATTTTTATTTAGGCACAGGGGAGCATATCAAGTTCTACGATGGCAATGTAAAAACTCTGTTGTTATTGTTGTTGTAGCAGCATAAACATTTCCCATGCATATACGGAGAATGCTGCTGAAGTGACAATTCGTGGCCGGATATAAATTAGGATCGTTCCGGTTACGTAGAACAGACTGTCGTGAGAACGAAAAAATCCTTGTAAAGCCCTTGTTGTTATTGTAGCAGCTAACTAAACCTTATCGGTGCAATGGAGTTACCAATCGCCTTCGTCTCTAGCTCAGCTAAATATAGGCATAGGTAGGAAACTTGCTGTTTTGACAGGTTGCGTCCAGAGGGAAAGGGGTGTTAGGTGAGTGAGTAGGTTTGATGGGTCATGTGAAAGGTGGTGTTAGTATCGTGCGGAATGCCTTTACATGGATAGGTAGGAGTTTAGTCAGCTACAGTATCCAGAACGTAATTGTGCCAAAGTTATACGGGTCTCTCGGGGTAGCTGAAGCTCTTCATCTGCTGTGGGTGATAGTTAGACTCCGATTGCGGCATTCAGGAGTTTAGGAAGGTGATAAATGTCTCCTGATGAATTTTGGTTCGGTTAATTTTGTCCTCGATCTCGTCGTCCCAGCAAACTAACCCTCTCTAGTGCACCGTACCTTACGCTTGTAAAGCCTTCATTCATTTTGCTTGTGTTAGTGCCGTTGTATATTCTGAAAACCATTAAGAGTAGCGAGTGTGTTAAACCAAATAGCGTCTAAAGTTGTTGTAGCAGCATACTTTTTTTGTCATTGCTGCTGAAGTGATAGTCCTTTGCCAGATTTAAATTCGGGCAATTCCGTTAACGTTGAATCGACTGTCGGGAGAGCGCATAGCGTCTAATATTAGACTTTGGTGTTGATTCACCTTTACGAGTTTATTACGAAAGTTAAAATAGCTCATTTTCTTCTAGACTCACATCTATTATTTTCTTTAATAATGACATACAGCATACACATTCATATAAAATATAAAAAATAATTAGAATAAAGAGTTGATAGATCTTAATGGAACAAAAAATAGAATTAAATCAAAAGCTTCAAAATACATGAGCTGCTTTTTACCCTCAAAATTAGCTGGTTTTCTTTACACTCATTGCATGTAGCTTGTGAAAACTTGTGAAAGTTTGTTATAATTTGCCAAAATAAAACGTTTTTTTCTTTTGTTTCTTCAAATTCGCTTGCAATATAATATTCTCTTATTATAACAAAAACAAAAAACAGAAAAAACAATTAAACCAAGTAAACAAATCTAAATGCGCACATACAAGTAGATGTGTACGTGAAACGATGCTATACAAAAAACAAATAGTAAGTAAATATAAAAACAAATGTTTCTTCAACTAAATGTCTAAAAAGTTCATATAAAAAATCTCTGCAAGGAACAGTATCAATATGTACTAAGAATTTTTGTGAAAAGTTCAAAGTTAGTTTTATTTGCAGTTGGAAATGTAGGATACTAAAGTAACTTAATAGTAATTATTATAAGATACCATAATTGGGAAAACATTTAAAACAAAAAAAGCTAACTTTCATGATAAATGTACCTTCTCGAATTGCAGTTCAAAATTTTGCCACATTTAAAATGCTAAAACAAAAATCCTGTATGTATGTATACACTTTTGTTAAACGTTATTTGTACGTATGTATTGATTTGTGTACATATTTGGCACCTCAGAATTTTAACTTCGGACGTTAACAAAATTGTAAGCATAGTTTTAGTAACAGTCGAGGTAATATTGCAAAAAAAGAAACAACCAAAAATTTAGATCATCATATACATACATATGTACCCAATAGCTGTTTCGTTTTAACAAACAAATAACTAATGCGAATAACACGAAAAAGAATATGTGGAAAAGAGTGGGGTACTGTCATCTGCCAAATTGCGAATTTCGAAAAGAGCTTTATACTGCTTTGGATTTGATTTTGATTTTCTATCAGCGGGAGTGATTTGTATCTAGTATGTTTGTGGTTTTTCCAGAAAAAAATATCAAATGACCTTTGCAAGTAATTTTTTCCGAGTAACTTATCGACGAACTACATTACAGAGTGGTTCCCAGCTCTTTCCGGAACTCAACACCACATTGCAAACAATAAAATAAAAAATGGATAAAAAACCAATAATAGCATTAAAGGGCATGTGAGAAATCGAAATGATGTAAATGAATGCAACAAAAGTGAAGAATTTATTAAATTAAAAAATACTACTTATGTATGTAGGTTAAAATTGTAAGCTAAATAAACGACAAAAATGCTAAGTTACGATTATTTTGTGTTTGAGTAAACTTGCAGAATATTTCAAATATAACTTATTCATAGTATAAACTTTTTGTATTTTTTTCAAACGTTTGCTGGAATCGCGCAAGATGTAAGTATGGGCGTTCCCCAAATCACCTGTTGCTTTGTATTCGAACAAAGTAACCAAAAGTATCCTTGATGTTCTTGATATGCAACTAAACCATCACTAAAAAAGCCAATGCAATATGTGTACATGTACAAAGGTAAAAATGGCGGAGAACGAAGAAAAGTAAGTTTTATGGGGGGTAGTTTCTTCAGACAACGAGTTTTTCAATAATTTTTTGCGAAAAACTGAGAGTATTTTAGTCTTAAAATCTAAAAATTACTTATTAATATTCATGCTTAAATGAATATACCGTTTGCTTTTTGAACCATCTATTTTTTTTTTTTTTTTGAGAATAGTAACACAAATGACATGTGAAATGTGTTCATAATTTACTTAAAGATTTGACATTTACGAAATGGGGCGCTATACGCTTGAACGAAATTGGGAAATATTTAAAACCTATTACCAAAGCGGTGAGTCTTCTTCTTCCGCGGTTACAGTAAATGGCGAGCGTTACCGTGACATGCTCAACGAGTTTTTGTTTCCAAAAATTGAAGAGGATGACATGAATGACGTTTGGTTTCAACAGGACGGTGCAACTTGTCACACTGCCAAAGTTACACTCGAACTTTTGGCTACCGTTTTTGAATTCCGATATCAATTGGCCGCCTCGGAGCTGTGATTTAAGCCCGTTGGACTATTTTTTGTGGGGTGCCGTTAAGGACAAATGCTATGCGAACCATCCAGAGATGATTTATGCTTTAAAACACGAAATCGTAGTTGCCATTCATGAAATTGGAGCCCAAACAAACGAAAATGTGCTTAAAAATTGGGTTGATCGAATGGCCTACTGTAAAGCCTGTCGTGGCAGTCATTTGAACGATATTATTTTTTATTCATAAATGACAATGTTCAATCTTCAAAATAAAAAGAAAAGTTTGAAAAAACATTGATTCGTTTTTTTTTATAGCCGATTCAAAAAGCAAATTTTACATGGTCCACCCTATACAAAAATTTGAAATAAAAAAATGGCGGCGCTACAGCTGCTCAAACGTAGCTCCTTTAATTTGCCCCGTAGAATGTACGGTATTCTGTAATCAACTGAAATCAACAAGACAAAAACGTTTCATTAAAATAAGTTATTCCACTTTGAACTTACATATTTGTAACGACAAAAAAAATTAAAATTTTAAGTGAAAAAGAGAAAAAATTACACTTTTTTATAAACAAATTAATCAAAATAATATTTTTAGTGATAATTATTATACATTTTGAGGTACATGCAAAGGCCAATATGTTAATAGTCCGGGAGCCAGGGGTCGATTTTGGTCTGCGTTTTTATACCGTTAAATTCTTGACTATACTTGTGATTTAGCTTACATGAATAATGAACGTCAGCTGGCGTACCCGCGGTGGGTGTGATTGTGGGAGGGTACGAAACGTGTCGAAAAAAAATTTCTACCAACTCATTTTATACCGGCTGAAATTTTTTTCATGTATTGTTGACATTTAGTAGAATAAAAAAAAATAGTCAGCTGCGCGGTAGAGGGGAGAAAATACGTCAGCTGAACAGGTGAACTTGTAAAAAAAATTGAAAAGTAAAACTACTTTATGCCGATTGAAATTTTTTTACATAATTTTTGACATGAAAATATAATAATGATGGTCAGCTGCATTTATAGCGGTGGGAAGACCGTCAGCCGAAGCAAGAATGTATCATTGCGTTCAGCTGACGTATTTCCCCCTCTCTACGGTGCAGCTGACTATTTTTTTAATCTACTAAATGTCAACAATACACAAAAAAAATTTCAGCCGATATTATATGAGTTGTTAAAAAATTTATTTCGACACGTTTCGCAGCATCCCTCGCACGTACCACCACTACTGGACCAGCTGACGGTTGATTTCGTCATCCATTGAATGGCGTCTGCCTTCAGTATTAAAATCAGTCGGCATGAAATGATGAAGTCAAAATGACCCCTGACTATAAAGAATATCCCTGTAAAATTTTAAATTGATATCTTGATTATCCTTGTGAGTTATATTCGGCAGCGTTGGAAAAAACGTATTTCGAGAAAAACGCGATTAAAGTTTTGGTTCTTATTCATCTCTCGTTCGACGCTCATCACTTCACTGACTTGATAGGGACTTTTTAAACTTTCTATTAAGCTTAAAAGATTGGAGATATTTTTTAGATTGTAAATGAATTTCTAAAGAAAAAATAAAATGGAAAATTTAAAAGTGCTAGAGGAGCTGAAATGAAAACTACCATAAACGCCACATGGTTAAAATATATTAATTATCCAAGGATAAATACCTCAAAGAAACTGAAAATCTTTGAGGCAGCCTCTAGTTCTATCATGTTTTATGGAGCGCAAGTTGAGAAGTTTTTAAGCTTTTTTATTACGAAAGTAATCTTCTTCAAAGCTTCCTCGTATCCTTACTGAAGAAACGATCAAATTAGGTGTATACTGGGTAAAATAAATGAAGCAGCTAGCATGTAGTGTTGATATGTCGCCATTTTCAGAATTTTCCTCCGCTCATGTAATAGAGTGCATGCCTAATTTACTTTGTTCACTCAAGGAGCTTCTGTTACAAACTCATACGAACTTTATCCGCACCTTATACCTTTAAATGTACCTTATCTTATGTGATTCCACTGCTTAAGTCAAATTTTTCAAGCTGAAAAAGTCACTCCTCAACCTTAACGCAAGAACTTTTAAAATTCTTTTTCCGTGACCTGCCCAGTTTGCAACCTTGGCGATGCCGAAAGCATATACTCTATTGCTTTATTGGCGCTTGCCTGATTTGCAAAAACATTCGTGCACTGTATTTTGGTGCAAAAGTTTTAGTTCTAGCGAAAGTGGTAACCCACTTAGGGGAACACAACTACATATTATGCGTTATTCAAATATATATCTGACAGTGTTAAATACAGGGACCTTATTGTAAATGAATTTTTTTAAATTGGCTAACACATTCTCTTTGTATGGCTCTCTCTCTTCTTAGCCTCACAGTCCGTGGTGGACCATAGCTTCATCAACAATTTTTCTCTTTGTATGGCACACAAATAAAAAAAAATAAATAATTGGCGCGTACACTTCTGCCGAGCTCCTCCTCCTATTTGTGGTGTGCGTCTTGATGTTGTTCCACAAATGGAGGGACCTACAGTTTCAAGCCGACTCCGAACGGCAGATATTTTTATGAGGAGCTTTTTCATGGCAGAAATACACTCGGAGGTTTGCCATTGCCTGCCGAGGGGCGACCGCTATTAGAAAAATGTTTTTTTTTTATTAATTTCGCTTTCACCGATCACACACAATCTTATAAATTATTGCCATAATTGTTTTTATTTATTTGTTATTTTTGAAAAAAAAAATACTATTGCTTTACAAAGAATCAATATTTTACTGATGCATGTGTACATACGGAATTGATACGACATTTTACATTGCATACGTTTTGGAAAACGCCATATATACATACATATTTAGCTTTAAAAAATTTCAGCATTTTAAGCTCAATAACCAAGAGAAGCTAAGCTCAGAATTGAAAAATGCAATAACATATCCCGCCCTGCGACAGCCGGCTCTACGTTACCGAAGAAAACTAGATTTACATATACCTATTTTGCCAGAGACTGTCACTACACCAGCATTTCCTAAAAATATGTGAAGTTTTATGTTATTACAACAACAAAAATATAGTTAATAAACACCGTTTAAAGAATTTATATTGAAAACCAAAAATATATTTTAGAGAAGTAAAGAAATATTCACATTGGGTGGGTGCCCTTAAAAATGTTTTACCATAAGTAAGACAGATTGTTTATTAGTATAAATAAGATCCAGTCGTTGCCGCTCTTCTGCAGTATGCACTGTGTTAACAAAAATTGCGCATAATTAAGTCAATATACAATCAATTTGATTACAATTACAAAATTTAGTTATATTTTCGAGATTAATCGCCTAACAGTTTGTAGAACTTTGGAATGCCGTATGAAATTAATAACCTCTTTGAGTATAGAAGCTAATTCACAAATGCAAAATATAGACTTTTAAGGCGATTTCTTGATGCACAGCATCATTAAACAAATTCGATTCAAAATGTACTTGTTTTTTAAATACATAACCATAATTTTTTTTATTAATTCTATCCTAATTTATCTAACTTGCTATCCATATCTAGCCTGTCATAGAGTTGTATGCATTTTTTTCGAGTTTTTACCTCGTCCTTCGACTACACTTAAAGTAACCAAATTTCAGCTGCTTATAGCAGTGTTGTATACCTATTATGTACATCTATTTTTACACTTAATGGTTAGCCATTCGTCGCTGCCATCACAGCAGTCACATATACCATCATTCACTCGACTGCTCGGCACGTATATATCGACACCGCGGCCCGTAATGTGTCGTTTCTGGAATTTGCAATAAAACCGACCATTTTTACAAGCATTAGTACTAGGCTCATCACTGCCATCGGAAATGCAGTCACAGTAGTTATCGTTGACACGTTCAAACAGCAATTCGCCACTACCATCCAAACACCGAAACTTGCCATCGAAGTTGGGTTTATACGAATCGTAGTCGAATAGCCGTATGCCACTAAACAGACAAATTGATAAACAATAAGAATGACTCGTTTTTTTATATTGAATTTACCGTATAATTTTTATGGCATCTTCCACAGCTTTGCTGTCAGTTTCTTGATCACCGTCGCCGTCACCTCCTCCATCATAGCCATCACTCTGTTTGCGTCCTAGAGATCGTATCATTTCCCTATGTTTTTGTCGAAGACCATTCATCGTTCCTTCAAAGCTCCATGGTGTACTCGCACTTGGTAGCTGATTTATTGAAAATGCCTGATAAATTATAAACACTATGCCTAACAGAAATACTCCCAATAAGAACATCTTTGACTTTTGCTTATAGAATGGTTTATAGTAGATATTCTCCCGCTTGACCCAAGTCTTCCGCATTGTGATGATTTTTCGAAACGAGCCTCAATATTTCGATCAGTATTTGCCTGCTTCTGCTACCCCGCAGAGCCAAAGATTCCACTTATCCAAAGGTATAAAAGATGTAAATGTGTCAAGAATTATTTTTGTTTACTTCACACGGCTTTTTTGTTGATGACAGTGTCGTGCCAAGGGTTAAGCTATTACAGTGTTGTATTTTATTTTTTCAGAGAGTTTTTGCCCAGGATAGTATGGAATAAACACTATGTTCAGAATGCAAAAGTTTGGCCGACATAAACCGTTACTCAGCTCTTAACGAATTAGATGGAGACAGCTGATTTTCTTACGTAAAATCAATTATGACAGCAAACAGAGATTGGGTTGGTGATACACGACAAAATCAACACAGCCACTGTCTTATGTTAATTCATTGTCGTCTGCGCCATAGATTACGTCTAAACAACGACTGAAGAACAGCGAATACGTGTGAAATGAGCGGACACAATGCTGTTGGCAAAACGCCCGTGGCGTAACAGCCAAAGTTACTCTCACAATTTTACTTCAACTGGTCAAACCTTGCATTCTATTATCCTGGGGAACTACTAAGCAGTTTAAGAAAGGATAGCTTTAAATTACTTAGTTTTGGCTTTCAATGTGAGCTAAGTTTTGTGTATATTATTTTACGTAACTTCGGACCGTTTTATTGTTGTTGTAACAGAATATAACATCCCCCAGAATTGTTTCGATGACGTAAAACCGACTGTCAGGTGTAAAGAATTCACAAAAATCCATTATGAATACACATAAATATAATTTAAGCTGAAAAAAATGTGTTTTAATATTTTTACTAGTTTACAAAAAGTTTTTCTATATAACGGATCATTTGTTAAGAATTCATTATATTTATTTCTTTAGACAATATCAAAAATTTGTATAAGTATTTTTATGTATGACGTCATATTTTAGATTTAAGAATAACATGAGAAAACTTAAACTAAATTACTTATGGAAGAGGTTTTAAAAATCCGTGATTTTATTTTTTGAAAAATATTCGTGTTTCTTCTTTTTTACAGCTGTTGATAGCAAATTGACCAAGAATGACACTCCTCCGCGATTTTTTCATAACAATTAATTTGATAATTTAATGTTATTTACTCTCTAGAGGTGTGTGAGAAAATGGAAACAGTTCCAAACAAAATTGAAATGTTAGGTTCGCGCTGCACAGTAAGAATAAGTGTATGTGTGCCGTCACGCTTGTGCAATTTATTCGTGTGTTACTTTTGTAATTTTTATTCTTGTTCGCATTTTCGCAATTCTTTCACTTAACTGCACCATTGAGACGTAGGTTGCAATCTTGTTTTTATTTTTCTTGAATTAAGTTTATTTAAGAAAGAAAGATAATGGAAAGAAAAAATTGTTTGTATTTAAAAATTTTTTTTAAATATCTAAAATTTCGTCGGCTTAACCTCTGAGTCACGCGATATTTTATACACAAGGATGATAAATCACAAGGTTTGCCCTTCCGAAGAAACATTGTGAGAACTTCGGCTGGTACGTCATAGGGGCTTCGGCAGCAAAATTGATTTATTTCCCACTTACTCCTACGCTCGTCCAATGAGTCGTTGTTCAGACAGCAACGAAGTAACATGAGCAATAGTTGCCGTGATTTTTTCTTATATCACCAACACAATCTCAGCTGTGTGTTTTAAACAAGCCACTTACACATCGCCTGTTACGTTAGCAAATCAGCTGATTCCTTCAAAATCTTTAACGGTCGGTTAAGGATCTGATTTTGGTCACCCCTGTTAAATTTTCTTCGTTAATACAAGGCGAACTCATACAAGGTGGTAGCACGGCAAAACCAGCCGATTGCTTTTTAACAAATTTTAATTAGAATGTAAACCAATTAGATCACTATGAAATTCAATCCACCAAAACCAAAAGAAAGCTGTTCCAGTAACATCACCTTATATGAGTTCGTTTTTATCAGAATATTTTTTAAATCTAGTTACTATTGTGAACTTAATTGCGCTCAACACAGATCAGCTGCTTGTTATTATTTTTAATTTTTCATTCTTTATCTAATTGCCGAAAGTGCGTCAAAAGCAGGAAATTAAATGAAAATTTATTAGCAATGTCGCGAGGATATAATTGGCAAACCGCTACAGAGCGTGAAAATACTGCCCAGTCCCAATTAGTCACAAACACTTATGACGTACTTGAGCGAAGCTCAGCGAGCATACAACGTTCGAACCAAGTTGCTATAGAGACTGAGCAAATTGGCACGGAAGTAAGAAATTATTTTGTTATGAAAATAGTTTTTCACATTTATTTAAACATTTAAGGTTTTAACGGAACTCAACGAACAACGAGAATCTTTATTACGTTCATCACGGCGACTTCAGGATGCAGACGCAGATATACGGCAATCAAGAAACATTATAAGAAAATTGCGCCGTGAAGTACTTTACAACAAACTCATACTGGTGCTAATTATCGTTCTGGAAATATGTGTTTTGGCCGGATTAATAGTTATTAAATTTGTACGCTTTTAATTTTATATATTGATATGTATGTGTCCAGATAACACACTCTATACGAGTACACCACGAATTGATTAGCTCGGTTTAAGATGTAAACTGTAAACTTTATTCGAAACATTTCCATGTCAGGTTGCTTAACATTTTTGTAAATAACAACTTTCCTAGAGCATAAGCTATATAAAGGTGTGATATACGCAAATGGTAATGCAACAGGTCGAATGTGTCATATGGAGAGTTTTATATTTATATTATGAAATATTGATTAGTGATCAATACACACTTAGAGTAAATATGTATATGTATTCGCATAAAAACTATAATATTTAATAAATGATTTAGGTATGTATATATATATTTTTAATAAATACACAAAAATGATAACAAGATTTTCTTAGATATTTTTGGCTTTGTACTTCACCTTCATCGTGTGATTGAATCGGTCCGGTACGCTTATTAAATTCATGTGTGAATATATGTGCATATGCGTGCATATTTTTCATAAAACGAGCTATAATTTCTGACTCATGCATAATTGTTCAAAAATCAATCATTGTTAATGGTCATTCAACAAAAACTTGTCTGAATAGGAGTATTCCATAGCAAATAACTTTTAGCAACTAACATTGGCACTTCAGGACAATTTAAAATAAATCGCTGAACTCACTAAATCTTCTAAGAGTACACAACTTTGCTGGAGCATGAAGAAAGTCAGTTACAAAAAAAGTTCTACACGCTTTGAAATTTATATATAGTATATATAATACAGATCGATGGCCTAGTTTCAATTATTGCATTAAAAGCAGCATGTAAAAAACAAAAACAAAAAAATTATTGTCAGAAAATTATTGAGTAATATGCAATATCATTTTTAGAGAGTATGTAGAAAATAGTGTTTACCCTCTCAGTTTAATGCCGTCTGCAATTAATAGTGTTATCAGATACTCGGACGACAGTCCTTCAACTAACATTCAAATATATTTAAACTACTACTGTTTATCTACATAAAGAGGTTTTAATAAATAAATTCCTGTACTACCCCGCTTGCTTTCCCAAGCACATTCATAGCTAACAGTTTCGCAATGAATTATAGATTAATTTTGAATGTGTTTTTAAAACTTTGCCATCTTTAGTAATTTTCAATTATCTTTCGGCAAAACTATCGACCAACCAAATACACGCCGATCAAACCCACACGAAAACAAATCGCAATTAGTCAGCGGTTCTTCAGCCCAGGCCACAGAAGATACCATACGGCGATGACCCTAGAAAGGCGGAGTTCTTTGTCAATATATAGTTTCACATACTTTCAAAAATTAAAATCCGCACCTGTCGGCTTGTTCTTGGTAATCGCGCCACTCGTTGTCCATTTAAATCGAATAATCGTATTTGCCGATTGTCGTGTGGTATGGCAATAATGCCTCCGCTTGAAACCGCCAGCCGATTCACGGATGAGTCTGTGCGTATTGTGGCGAGCGCGGAACGCATATTGCGTAATTCCCAAACTTTTACCGTGCGATCATCCGAACCGGACACCACTTTATCGTCACGTGCAAACACCGTCGATGTAACACTTCTAAACATGTGTTGTATAATTTTTAACAAATAGTTGCATTAAACCAAAAAAGCACTTACTCTGTGTGCCCCTGAAAAACAGATACTGCGGGAATTTCATATCGAAAATCCCAAAGACGAAACGTCGAATCTCGCGAAGCTGTCACAACCAACCGCTGATTGGTGTGCGCAGATACATGCGTCAATTCGTGATCGTGCCCGGTGAGAGTCTGTATTGGTTCACGTGACTCCACGTCCCATAAAATTGCTGTACGGTCCCAGCTTCCTGTAATTATTTGCCTGTGATCCATGCTTGGCAACCAATCAGCAGCTACCACTACGGACGAGTGCCCGCCTGGGCCAGTGAACTCGCACAAGGGTGTGCGCAACGTGTCAACGCGATCTCGATCTTCCACTTGTTCATCACTATCCTCCAGCTCTTCTTCTGATGAATGACCTCTCCTGAAATATAAGTGGTTATTTAATTATACTGCTAAATTTTCAAAGAAAATATTTTGAGTTTCGCATAAAAAATAGTTTATCATACTTGGAGGAATCCCAGTTAACAGCTGCCTGCCAAATGTGTGCAGTTCCATCACCACTACCTGTCAGTACAAGGTCGCGATTTTGATGAAATTTCACAGAATTAACTGAGCCTGCATGCCCCTGATACTGTAACAAACATCGGCTACTCTCTATTCCCCAAATACAGGCAGTATGATCTGCTGATGCAGTGCCAATAATTGGCTGACCAACTTTAGCTGTTATTTGCCACACACCATCTTTATGTCCACAGAATTCTCGGGTCACTTGGCTAACTACGGTTTGCGCTTTTAAGCTCGATACTATTCGGCTGGTCTGTGCTTTAATTTTATTACTGGCCTTTACCTTACCACTGCTTGATGTAAACTTAGCCTTTAGACCCTTACTGCCACCACCTCCTCCAATAATTGGTGCAAGCGCAGGAGTGTCGCCATCATCATGTCCAATAGCGGAAATAATACTGGTTTGAGTTGCACTAGTTAGGCCTGCATTTGGTGCATTGACGCCAATTACACCGGCACTGTTCCCACCTGCAGCAATGACTCCTGCCGATCGTTCATATGATGATATATGATCTTTGTTCATACAGTTATCAAGCCTTTCCTGCACTGCATGTTTTTAAAAGAGTTATTTGATTATACAAACAGAAATATGTATAAGATTTCTTACAGTTTAAATTTTCCAAGTACAATAATTCGAATTCCTTCTCAATCTGTCCAAAAAGTGCATGTAATCGTGCGCGAAATGGTGCATCTTCCGGAATAGTTATATCCTCAGCCAAGCTCGACAATCGATTCTTGGACGGCTTCATATTCAAGTTGAGATTTGCTAAATTCGTTTAATTAAGTTAATAGTTTAACACTTTTTCCACGGTGTTTATTAAGCGCACTGAACGATACTTGCAGAATCACATATCGCTTTGCTGAAATGAATGATCAAATATTTTGCAAAGTTCAACCGTATTTTAAGATAACAAAATAAAGAATCTCGGTAATTGAATTAACTTTTGTTTACTCATTACATTGGTGTATTTTCGCATTCCTGTGTACACTTCTTGTCTGAATTACCTATGTAAGTGCAGTCAAAATATACGCCTCTTCTGTCAGTTTGGTAGACTCATTAATACCTAAAACAGAGAGACACATATATCTTACAAATATTAGAGATTCAGTAAGAGTACGTTCACATATGCATTAATTACCAATAAATCCACAAAATTAATCTATCCGTTCACATATGGCGGATTACCTGACAATCAGCTGTTAATGCTGTTGTGAAAGGTTTATTTTGATGGAAAGGAGAAGGAATTAGTAATTTAATTGCGCAATTGGTTGCTAATAACAAAAAGTTGGAGGAAATCCGTAAGAGATGCTTACTGAAGTTTCAAAAAATTATGGCAGTAATACGCATTTGAAATTCGATATTACATTTTATAATAAGTGATAAGAGGACAAACGTTTATGAACACACGCTTTTTTCTGTTATATGAATACATAGTTAATAATACCTAACAAACATTTTATTATAATTATGTCTACAAACCTGTTTTCTTTGCCGGCATCCATTTTATTTAGTTTTTACTTTGAAGTTTTCTTTATACTCATAAAAATAATGACCTATCACACAGAAAACACTGGATTATTTTATAACCTCAGATTTGAATGAGAAATCTCTTTTTAATTACGGATTGGGAGTTAAGCAAGAAAAAGTGGATCATCTACTTATATGTTAACGTATTATAAATGAGTCCCTCTTATATAATAGGGATAGTTGCTTGAAAATTCGCCTGAGAAAAAACGAGCTGTTGTCTACTATGAGGCAAGCAATTTTTTCGTCAGATAAATTGCAAATTTATGGCACGCCAAGTCATTAAATTTAACATTTTAATGTAAAGGATTGGATTTAGTTTACGTTAAAAACGAAAAGATAATTTTTTTGGTAATTGTCTCAAAGATAATAAACAGTATAATATTTCATCATTTGTATCAAAGTGAAGTAATTTTGCATCATTTATAAGAGAGATATCAGGTTTTACTCTTTTTTTTAAATATAGCGTCGTTATTTACCAATTTCGCCTATTTTGAACATATTTTTAGCTAACATTTATTTTTTATTGAACGGACGGACGGAAATTTTGCTTAGCATATAAAAATTTAGGGTGTTTTTTGTCCAATCACTGTATTCTTTAAGTTTTGGGCGAATTTTATTAAGTCGTTATCGAAATACACGCATTTACTTGCGTCGTATTTCTTTCTTGGGTTCATCGTTTGTACCAAACTTGAGTATTTTTCTTCGTTTATAATGAGGTGTTTTATATTTTAAAAACTAACGTTATACAGAAGTTGGGGATGGTTATTATCCGATTTCGCCCAGTTTCAATACCAACCAATCTTGGATAAATAATATGTGCACCAAGTTTCATTGAAATATATTAAGTTTTGAGCATACAGGCGAGCCCTCTCATAAATTTTGGTATATATATATATATATGTATGTGTTATATCTATTTCGCTTGCTTTCTTGTGTTACATACAAGGCTTATTGCTAATTTACTATTTGACAAATTTTGATCTCAAATACTTTCTTGAATGTTCAAGAAAATTATTAGAGCAGGTGAGAAAATTATATGATGTGGCAACATTGTTTTGTCGTCGCCATTTGTAAAGCAAATTTTTGTGGAAGCAGATCTGCAGAAGTTTATTTTTGCTTTACGAAGAATGACCAGTATCGGAGATCTTTTTACCAAATATAATTGCACTAATTGCCAGGACGATATCTCTGGCATTCGTGTACATTGCGCGGAATGTGAAAATTTCGATTTATGTCTTCAGGTGAGTAGACAAATTCTTTGGAATGTGTTCATTTTTGTCGAAGTGTTCGGAAGCATTCGTTAAAAAAAAGAAGAAAAAGCCTATGTATTCGGTTCAATTCGTGACGAAGTTTTCGTTGAATGGAAAGTTGAATCATCTTCCATTTACTGGAATATGTATTTGTTTTATTACCGTCACTAAACAGCTGGACAACTTTTGACAGATCGATTTTAAATTTTTTTGTTTTGCAATTACAGTGTTTTGCTTCTGGTGCAGAAATTGGTGCACATCAAAACAATCATGCATATCAATTTATGGACACTGGGACAGCAATATTGTCTGTATTTCGTGGTAAGGGTGCTTGGACGGCTAGAGAGGAAATAAGGCTGCTGGATGCCATAGAGCAATACGGCTTTGGTAACTGGGAAGATATTAGTAAACATATTGAAACCAAATCAGCAGAAGATGCCAAAGAAGAATACGTGAAGCGTTTCGTTAATGGGACGATCGGTCTTCACACATGGACACCCGCACAATCACAACGGCCCCTCTTGGTGGATCACACGTCTGAAGACAATGGTCCATTGGGTGCCACGGCATTACAACGTCTACCGCCTTTGGACATTACCACCGAGGAAGCCGCTCAGTTGGGATACATGCCAAATCGTGATGGTTTCGAACGAGAATATGATCCGACAGCCGAACAGCTAATATCAACAATGGCTCTCAGCACCGAAGACACCGAGGCTGATTATTTATTAAAATTGGCACATGTTGACATGTACACCCGTCGATTGCGTGAACGTGTACGACGTAAGCGCTTAGTGCGTGATTATCAGTTGGTAGCGAACTTCTTTCGCAACCGTAACTATGCTCAACATCCAGGCATGACACGGGAGCAAAAAGAATTTCGTGATCGCTTTCGAGTTTTCGCGCAATTTTATACAGCCAACGAATATGAACGGCTATTGATGTCACTTGAACGTGAAAAAGAGTTACGAATACGACTAGCAGAACTATGTCGCTATCGCTACAACGGACTAACGAAAATCGATGAATGCCGACACTTTGAGCAGCACGCAGCAATGGCACTGAATCGCTCAACTGGACCATACGGCCATGGAAAGACTGTAAGTATACGATTTTTGGTGATCTAGATTACTTAGGGTTTAGTGGCCACTTTGATTTTATTTTAATTAATAGAAGTGAAAAATTATATTTTGAAAGTAATGGAATTATGTGAATTTGTCTAGGCATAATATAATTCTATTATTAATATATATAAAATAATAATAGTTGCTAGTAAGTTAGTTTTCGCTTAAACTGACAATACACGAAAGATTGAATATCGTGTCGTATTTAAAATAGCTTATCGTAGTTATTCTGTACGACTTTGTCTTGCAAAATTAGCTGGTTTGTCTAGAACTTTTAATATTCCGTTTATTTTCACGATATTCAGTTTGCGTGTATTATCGGCACACCAAGCGGCGAACGTTTGAACGGATGTATAAGACAATGTTTAACCACAGGACAACACGCATCTCAGCATTGGAAGTCGTCGGCAGCTAGGCTCTTCCTTACACTCTCCACAGCCCAACAGCAGAAAAGTGTAAGTGTTCCAATATCGAGAGTTTATAAAGATATTTACGCTTAAATATTATATAATTTAAAATTTTTTTGCAGCGAACTGTCAAACGGAAGCGAGGCAAATCTAAATTCAATCGCGTCAAGAAACACGCCCCACATCGGCGACCTGATCTCCTCCGGCGCATCATTGCACAACAGAAACTACTTGGATAGCTGTCGGGAATCGTCGGTTCATACGACGATATCGCCAGTGGGGATGACAGTGGGAGCGGGCATGATGAACACGACGATGACAACAGCAAAGTTATCGAACGGAAACCAACAACCATTGGTTGCAACACAACAACACACAACGATGATGACAATGAAAAACCAACAACCACCACAGCTACAAATAAACGACGTCGCCGTAAGCGAAAAACAACAACTGCATCAGCTGCTGTTTCAGGAAAATAGTAATAATAATAATAGCAATAACTTTGATCTAAAGCCGCAGCATTCGCCTGTTACAATACCCATGAGTAACATTTTGCGCGCACAATTGGATGAGCTGAAACATCTCCCACAAGCGTTGGGAAGCGATTTGCTCTCTAGCAACGAACAACAAGTTTGCAAAGACTTCAACCTACCGCCAACAACATATTTGTCACTGAAGACATTACTGCTAAGCGGAGCGCCACTTGTTAATAATTTGTCGCCAGTTGAAAATTCCCTACGAAAATACTTTATCAAAGTAGGTTGGTTAAGTCACTAGATTAAAAAAAAAAACTGAAAAGCGTATTTGTAGAAACGACTATGGGAAACTTTTATGATTCTACAACAACAAACTTTTGTGTATGTGCGTGTGAAAGAGCGTACACAAATGCTTAAAAATTAGGTGTAGCAGATATTCATTTGTTATGCTTGCTGGCGATAATTGTATATTTATTAAAATTTGTATAAATTTAATATCACGCATAATTCCCATATACATATGTATTTCAAAAGGTTTCTTCATGAACACTAGTTTCGCGTCCGTACATAAATATATTTAGTATAACTTCTAGAATTAATTAAAATATCTAATCTTACTTGTATCAAGTTTTCAATTTTGGGTTTCCTACAACCACGCTTTTTGTTCCGAGTAGGGATTAAACAATTGAACTGAATAACAAAATACATTATATGAGTTGGTGTAAACTCAATTTGCATAATACGTTTAGATAGTTATTCTTTTAATTGACGGATATATTAAAGACACAATAAGCAATGTAAATAAATGTTAGTTCCAAATATTGCTGTAAAAATGTATGTGTTTTTCATTACTAGCCATATGAAGTATTGATTTGAAATGGAGAAGCAAGTCAGATTGTTTTTGCGACAGTATCTGAACGACCGGATCAAACACAAGCCCCAGCAGCATTTTCCAAAAAAATGTTTGGCGAGTGTTTTATGCAGCGATAGTGCAAACTACACACTTTTTGCTGCTACAACAACAACACATCACGTCTGTTGAATTTTTCGTTAGATGATATTGACGATGACGATCGGCAGAGCTTGGTAAACTGCTTCCATAACAACCTGGCGCAAAAAAAGCATTTAAATTTAAAAATATAGGATAACTAAGAAGTCAGTTGTATTATAGCAATTGAAATAGGAAATGTTGTTGGAATATTTGAATACAAAAAAATATTATTTTTACATAATGCCGATGTTGATTAAATGTAGGACATCTAGTTGTTGTTGTTGTAGCAGCATGAAATTGCTTATACATGCACAGGGAATAGTGATGGAGTGACAGTCATTGGTCGGATATAAATCCGGGTGGTTCCGGTAACGTGGGAACGAAGAGTTCCTAGTGCTTTAGACCAGCTAAAAAGTCGATAAGTTACAATTGTTTAGATGCGATTATTTGTTCGCTCAAATTAGAATAGTGAATATCTATTCGAATTTATTCGTCTGATGTTCTTTGATTCTAGAGGCTCGCCAAAAGCCTAAAATCTGTCCTATCGTAGAGGGAACATATTTGTAAATAGTTTCTGCTAAGGTCACCGTGAACTTACCTAAGTATAAGCCGCTGCTGGTTCGCGACCATAAAAGAGCAGACGATTCATCCACCATACATATGGCGGGTTGGATGACAAAAGTAGGAATGCTATAATTTGGTTTTGTGTTGAAATCTAAGTAGAAAGAGTTGCACAAAACTCCGTTGGAGGTTATAAACAGTCTTCGAATCTTCTTGAAGCAATATTTGATGTTTACTAAAAAAAGAGGTTGTCTGTAAAGTCGGTCTACGGACAATAGTTTAACGTGACAACGTCATAAAAAATACTGATGGAATGGTTGCATTTTTTTAAAGAAAATTTTAATTTTATTTGTTTCATAGATATTTTGTATGGATATAGAGGAGGTAAATGGAACCGCAATGGAATAGGTCAAGTTAAATTTACACAAACGTGAAAAATTACGAAACATTTATCAAATTCATGAAAGATATGTTCAATTTCGATTGAGCATCAGAAGTTAATAAGTCAAGAACATTAAGAGGCACCATCATCGATTTTACTTTTTCAAGACACTTTACACTCGAAACACTCCCTTTCATTTCCTACTTTTCCTATCATCGTCCTATTCTCAACAGAGAAATGGTTCATTACCATGCACACAGGAAGAAAGCATATGCAAATACAAATATGTGAATTTATATACATACATATATATGCTCACTCAAGTAGAAGAGAGCCAGATGTCGAACGTTGCCGAAAGCGGGGGCCGTGTGCCTCTTTGTCGTTCGTTCAGCGCTCTCGCTTGCAGTTCAAGCAAGGTAACGACGCAAAAGCAAGATAACGACGCGGTTTTTGGTGCGTGCACATCGCGGCTACATCGAATTATAAGACGTTATTACGTAAAAAAAAATTATAAATATATTTTATTGGCAACCATTGCGGAGTTAGGCTTTTCAGCTATCAGGACTGTAGATATGTATTCGTAGCATATTCGCCGACATGGAATATTAACTATAGAAAGTATTTTCTATTAGATATCATCACTTCAAAAATTAATTTTTCTTGAAATTAAGTAAATACGCTTTTGATAATCTTTTATTTTTTTTATTAATAAAAACACAATTTTCGTTTTCAATGTTTGCAATGTAACAAATGTTTGATCAGCTAATCAACGGATGACGTAAAGAATTTTAAAAAGTTATAGCACAACTTGAAAACCATGGGCAAATTAAGGTTACTCAAGTTCTTGTCCTTCCGCATACGCACACATGTATGTATGTATTTTGCCAATCTCAAAGTTAATTAAATGCTTTCCACTGTCGAATAACAGCCTTAAAAGAGGTATCACTTGTTTCGCAGGAAATACCGGTATAAAGTATTTTTTTGTGCACCATTGGCAGTTGGGGGCACGCCACCAGCTTTAGCTGCAACCGCGCTTGCCGACTGACTGGAATGTGTTGCACCAGGTGAAACAGCACTGTTGGTTGGTTTAATATTGCCATTGGCGACAGCAACTGCGGCAGCCGCTAGTGAACTGCGCCAAGATGCAATTAATTCATTTTGAACATCCAATGGCAACTCATTGAAAACTGCCGTATCCACACCGGCCGGACACGGAATATTCGATAGATTTCCAATGATAGTAGTGGTGGTTGTGGTGGATACCACTTCGGGTGTCGTTGATACTTGGGGAAAAGTCTCCATTAGCAGATCACTGGACGGCACAATATCGACTGAATGTGGTTCTGAAATGTCGCCAGATATCGGCGAGCTAACGGCGCTGCCCGTCTCATCCATAGGCGACGGTAATGGTGATGAAGTGGTTGGCGAAGGTGTCGATGAGATTTGACGTTGCGTTGTACAAGAACGATTTCCTATTGTTCCGCGGTTAATTTTCATTAGTAGCGTGGAGGGAGGTTGTATTGTACGAAAACGTTGCAGGGGTGTAAATGACGTTATTGGAGCTGGGGATGTTGAAGTGGTGACTGTAGAACTGTTAGCACTTGTTGATACGCTGGTCGGATTGGTGATGAAATCTTTCTCGCTGTCACGTGAATTCAAGCGCAGATCGCAAACACGTAACTTACTTGGTGATGCAACATCGGCGGCATCGTTTGAGCTGCAAACGGCTGAACTGCCAAGACAACGGCGTTTTGCCATTAATAGGCGTCCAATGCGACTCTTTTTGGGAGAAGGTTCGATTTCGGTCTCGGAAAAATCGGAAAAGTCCGAATTAGTGGCCGCAGTATCAGAACCGTTGTCAATCAACATTGGTATGGGCGAAGCGGCAGTTGCACGCCGACGGTAAAACTGATCGCTCGGCTGAAATGTAGTAGGCGATGAACGAAAGGCGTCGTCACTATTCGTCGACGAAATTGAAGCTGTTGGACTTTCAGACGATGTAGGCATATCTGTGTTTGTCAACGACGTAATAGACTGTACTTCTAGATCAGTTTTTTTTATTAAAAAGTTTGCAATGGACGATGAACCGAGCTTGCGTTGTTGGAATTTTGAAAATGCCAGACCAATAAGAGTAATATTAAACGGTTTGGTAAGGTCAACGACGCGTTCAAACAGGCGCAGTATGATTTTCAACAATTTTTCTTGAGCGCCTTCAGCAAGTATGACCTTAGGACCACTAGACTCCGTGCATGGCAGTGATTTGAAAAGCGAAGGTAATATATTTACTTGCTTAGTTTCCCGATGACTTGTTTTCTTCTGAGGATCAAACTTGCGTAAAATCACTTTGATTGCGACGGGTATGCGACCGTCCTCCGCAACCTGCAAGAACCGATGCGTAAACTTTCTACATTTTTGTAATATTATTACACGCATAAATATAAATTTATACTACAAGCAGCTAGTGGCATAAAAGGGTATTTATATTCTGAACACTCACCTGTTCCACTAAACGCATTAGCAATAAACGGAAACGATCTTCAACATCGGTGCGCACCGATATTGGACGGCAAGAATCTTCAAGTCCGATAGTTTTAGGTTTTCCAGACGGACGCACCGAGCTCACATCCCTTCCAAAGGCCAAATCTTTCAATTTTGTGGCCGTTTCGAAGCCGAATTTCTTGCGCAACGAATTCATATTACAATTTTGCAATTCGGTAACATTAGCAATACCACTTTCCAGTAGCAAAGATTCCGTTTTTTGACCGATGCCAGTAACTCTATCCAAACCGTTCAAATCTCGCATAAATTGTTCCGCATAGTTAGTACACAAGACAGTCTGTTGATTGGGTTTATGTTGAGAACCAACTAATTTTGCTAATAATTTATTGTATGATATTCCAGCACAACATGTTATATTTAGTTGTTCTTGCAAAGCCAACCGGATTTCTTTAGCAATTTGCGTGCCAACAGCTAAACGTCGCGCACAACCGCAGTCACAGCTTGACGAAAAATCAGCGTTTTCGGGATAGATATGACCTTCGATGGTAGGGAATGTAGTAGATGAGGACGGCGATCCATCCATACGTTGATATTGATTCTTTTCAATACGACTACTCACTTGCTCCGATATATCTAAATAGTTTTCATCGAAGCCCAATTTCTCCACCAATGGTGTAAAAGCTAAGAGTGCATCAAATATACGCTGAGACATTTGGCGATAGGGAGTCAGATCTTCACCATTGACCAAAGTGAGTTTGGGACAGAGACGCTTTGCCACGTCAACAGCCATCAATTTTTTGATACCAAACTGACGAGCCACATAATTACAAGTGACCAAACAATTTTTTTGCTGTATACCAAGTGGACAAGTACGCAGTGTGGGATCTCGGATCTCTTCAACTTGAGCATAGAAACAATCCATATCTAGGTGAATAATAGTGCGCTGATGCGGCTCATTGCGATTGATAACATTCGAAAAATCCATGTTTTTTGATGAAGCCTTTTGCCTCGCGCTCACTGTCTGAAAGCACATGATTATTTAATGAACAAATATAGTTATTGAATTAATATTAAAGTCTATAACAAACTCGGTCTCACACAAACTCTATTTTGACATTTACAATGGCCTTCGAGAGAGAGTAGGGCTTTAAATTCTTTATTTATGAATTAACGGCTTTTAAGACCTTTCGCTGCGTAAATATTACATTTCCAGTCCTACATCGCAGAGTATTTTTTTTTAATCCAAATTCACAATAATTATACGGATATTCATTTGACGGAATTGTTATAACAATCCTTACTTTTTTTAACAAGTCCATTTTTTTTTATTATTTACATCGTAAAGATTTCAGTTTCAGTTTAACCCCGTTTCCAAGCAACCGATACTTTTTTCACGTCAGAATTGCAATCGTTGTATACAATAGGTTTAGATCCTTAGTCTTTGTAGTTATCATGTTCGCCCATATGTATTGCGTTTTCTTTCGTTTGAAAAAAAGTTTTGTTAGACCCCAAAATTTTCAAATTGCTAATTTCATTTGTATTCTTTCTACTTGCATCACAATTTCCCTCGCAAACCACGATCAAAACAAAATAGCAACAGTTATTTATTCTTTTATCTCTGCGTTATTCAATGTTTTTTTTTTCACTTCTTCTTACTTCTTTATTCTTTTGGCGCTCATCAACTTTCCACATTTTCGCAAGATTTCCTCATTTCAGATGAAAAATACATTATATGTACACACATTCATATATAGTACACATACGAATTGGTAAAAGGGTGAACAACGAAAATGAGTAATGGGCTTTGGCCGCAAACTATACAGCGCATCACCCCCTCCCAATACTTATTTTCTTAACTAGTAATAAGGAAAGGGGAAAGTTTACACAACAATATCGATGTACATATGCTTTGTTTCGAAACTAAATACCACTGTACTATCTTATACCACAATTATTGCATTTTTTTATGTTATAGTCTTTTTCCATAGCCTCATTGTTACCATATGGAAAATATAATACTTATATTAAAGATTTGCGTACGTGACATCGTATAACAGGTATAAATTTTGGTAATAAATGTGTCAAGTGTTATAACGAAAACCACTGCTTAAATCACAAAAGCGAAAATCTTCAAAACTTAGACCATTTGCATAGGCACGCACTATTTAAGCTTATTTTTCACTACCTAATGAAGCCATTAGTACAAAAGTTAAACCGCAAGCGGTTAATATGAGACAATGAACACACCTCGACAAAGTTTTCAATTAGCGATTGTCAAGAAATGACAATTCAACAATACAAAACCCACTTACTAATATATTACAAAATCATATTTATGCATGTTATGGTCGCAAATACAATGAATTAATTGATTACAAGCAATAGGATTTCCGCGAAGATTAATAGAATACTACATCGTGGGTTTCCGCTGTTTTCTCGATTGCTTTCGATAATGACTGGGCTACGAACGGCAAGTTGATGAGAATGCATGGAAGGCAAAAGACGAAGGTCATGGCGATAGCACCAACGTAATAAATGGCTGCAAAGCAGCTATTGCATGTTTGATCGTAATTCGTCTTTCTGGCGCTTTCACTTTTGTTTTCCTGTGTTCTCTTACCTTGGAAATTTCCTATAAGTTCAATGACAGATGCAATTTACTATCGTCGTAACCTTTTTTTACTCCTTATCAATTTTGCGACACTCAGAAATGCACAATGCGTATTTTTCGTTTTGCTAAATTTCAGCTGTGATTCTTCGCCTGCTTTGTGACCACCCGTTCTGCTTTGCTTTATCATATTTTACCTATTTATTTTGTATTCTTCCTTTTGTACGTATAATTCAGCAATTCAGCGCGAATTCAGAAATACACAGAGTGATCATGATGTAGAGAATGCAGATATGGCCTCTGTTGAAAAGGACTATTTTATTTTTGGCGAATATGACAATTGAGTGACATCAGTACAGAAAATAAACACACATTTGTTTATAAATCATGTGTTTGTGAATATTTGGTTAATGGCTTGATGAATATTGTTTCTAAAATTTGTTAGCTTTAAATAAAAAAATTTTAAGTGAAGTTTAGCGTATTAGATTGTGAAACTAGTAATGATATTAAAAACTCCAAGAGTTGATTTTGGTTTTTCTTTTCTTTTTGTTTTCTTGTGTTTGAAAGTTTTCATTTCTCTTTTTCTTTATTTACTGTACTGACGTCATGATCCTTACAAAGGTGCATCTCATTGCGTTATACGCCAACGTTACGAACGTATTGCCATACACTCTGTGAAAATGTTGCATATTTCATATAAGTGAGGTACAACCTCTTCCCAAATTACATATTTAATATAATAATTATATGCAGTATGTCAATTTTTCAATTTCAATAGATATTTATCAATATTTATCTTTGACTTCTTTTTTGTACTGATTCATATTTATTCATTTAAAGGGAATTAATAAAAAAACTTCAAATTCTTTGGAAAAACAACAACCAAGGCAACTATTAATTAATTTGATTAATTTAATATTTGGATGAGAACCGTCAGTTTCATTTAGATTTTGCAGGCCTTTCAATTAGATTTTTCATGGAATGGACCAATTTGTATACATTCGACATATTCTACCATTCCTCCATTTTTGATTTAGATACTTCTTAGCGATTCTTTTCTTCAAAAAAGCCCACAAATTTTCAAACACGTTTATGTCGGAACTCTGGGCTGGTGTTCTTATAACTTTACCTCAATTGTAGAGAAGCTACATCTGCTTATTATGCTCCGTATGCTTTGGATCGATATATTGGTAAAATTAAAAATTTGGTTTATTCTCAGTGAATAACCCAAATTTTTAAGCCGACTGCCGACTAAGTTTTTTTTTCAATATATTTCATTTTGCTTGGTATCCATTGTGCCGTCAAAAAACACCAAGTCTCGTTCTCCTCTACTAGAAATGCACTTCTAAACTACAAGGGAAAATTTTCCTAAATTAACCGTGGGAGTTTTATTTCGATTTTGTAAAGCTGTCAAGGGCTTGCGTCCTACTCTAGTTGGGCCATCGCTATAATAGAGCATTACATTTGTCTCGTGGCAAAATATAACGTTGTCTCAATAATCTTCTGGTTCAGATGTGTGACTCAAAGCAAAAGACAGGCGTTTTTATACATTTTCTGCAGACGGCAATGGTTTCTTGCGTGCTGATTTCGATGAATATTTGTGGTACAGTATGGCTTGACATACTGCTTCATGAGAGGCAACAATACCACACTCCTCGTTAAGCTCTTTTCTCAAGGAAATTCTTGGGTTTTCATCCAATTTTCGAATCATCAAGCATTCTGCATGTCCAGTAATTTTAGTTTTAGGCCCACCTGCACGCCTCTGGTCAAATATACCCTCGTTTTCCGCTCGATTTATAACATTATAAGCTGTCTGGCGAGTTACCGACAACATTTCAGGAAATTCCTTAACTTTTTAACCTAAGTGGGAATTATAACATAATAATATCAAAAGATAATCTTTTGCCACACATTTTAAAATCACAGTAATTAAATCTGAAGTCCGAATAAAGCAAAGATTGTTCGCAAAACGGCAGCATCAAAGTGATCATTGCAAAACAGAGATAACGGTAAATCGAAGTTAATCGCGCTATACATTCTAAAGAAATTGAAAAGGCAAAATGTAAAAACAGTTTGTTGGCAGTATCGAAATAGTGTGTCCTTTGTTTTTGTCCTCATTTGTTGTTGTTGTTTTTTTTCCAAAAATTTTAATTTTTTCTGATTGATTCCCCTTAAATGCTGTGAATAAATTTGAAGCAGTACAAAAAGAAGTCAAAGATAAATAGACTGCTATTTTTCCTATTGAAATCGAAAAATTGAATTTATTTTTAATGTCAAAACTCATTCTTGACATACTGTATAATAATATATATAAGGTTTTCGCCCAACATCTTTGACGAACTTGTGAACTTAGATAAATTAAAATCAGCTGGACAATGTTCAGTCTAGTTTTTAAAGGGTAGAAAATGCAACACGCAACGCTGTAAATATGTTGAGAAAAAAACATAATATTTTGATAGTGCTGAAGAAATGCAACATTATTACGAAAAAAAATAAACATAATATGCTTTTTTGAAATGATTTTGCATTTATTTAGTAGCAATATATTATAAGTTTATTATAAGTGAAAGAAAGTACATTCTTGTATTCTACCATTCTTGTGAATAAATTGCCAAGCTTCATTTTTATTATTTTGTTTAATTTAAAAATCACATATTCACTAAGCAATTCACAAGTATCGTCTCTATTATAAATTAACATTTGACACAGCGTCGCCATGATATCAACCCTGAATCTGTAATTTCCGAATATTTCCCAACATCATATTATTAGTTCAAACAATGCTTACATTTAGTACAATTTAACGGCGGTTTATCTCTCGGTTTTTGATATTGCGTTTACCTACTGAATATTTTTATAAAGCTGAGAAGCTGTTGTAATAATTGGAAATATAAATAGAGTATAGTAAATAAGTGTGAAAGAAAAGCAATGAGCTCAAAATTGCCAAAGCCATCGGGACTTAAGCGACCAACGGCGCTAACGAGAAATATACTTCCAATGGATCGCATAAAACCAGCAACGTTGGGGTTTGGTTCAAAATCGGCAAATTTGTCTATAAGTGGAATGGACATTTTCCACCCACTGACTCGTGATCTTACCAATTTACCTAATGGTTCTCAACGTAGAGGTATATATTTCTCCATTTATAGACAAATGTACAAAAGTTTTTGCTCGGAAAATATAAAATAACATTAATCTATAAAGTAAAACATTTCACTTTCGGTTACGATAAAAACACTAGAGGTGAAGGAATACGAACATTATAGTCACCGACATCTATGTTCGTTGTATTTTTATCTCTTGTGGTAGATACATTTAAAATAGATAAGAAATCTTTGTTTTCTTTTCAAGAACGTGCACGATCGCCAGATATTTCTCGTCCCAATACTGCAAATATCACTGGTGCGTCGCGAAATAGATTGCGCCGTAGCCGGTCGGCCTGTGACATCCGTGACATGAGACCAATGAAACGACCCGAATTTACGCTTGCACCCATTCCCGCCAAGACAACACGCCTTGCAAATACAGGCGCTTCGAATAATACAGCACTACCAACACAAATGTTCGCATTTTCTTCAAACAGTGCAGCTTCAAAACCACCGCGTATTGGAAACTGTACAGCCTCATCAGCAGTAACTAATAGAAAACAATTAACAACACGACCTCTAGCAGGAGCGAATGTTGGAAGCAGCACTTCAGGGCGCACTGCAATTACGAATACAACGACGGCAACAGTTGCAACAAAGCTTTCAACTACTAAGAAATGTACGGCGCCTAGTACTGCTACATCTGTTTCAACCACCGGAGCTGGGAAACCCATTAACAAACGCATACCTCCATATGATTTTAAGGCGCGGTATAACGATTTGTTAGAAAGGTACAAAGTACTAAAGGCGAAATATGAAGAAAAGTGTGAACAAATGGGTTCAATGGAAGGAGTACCTGAACAACTTGAGGAGTCTCAAGAACAGTTATTTAAAACTAAAGAGGAACTGAAGAATCTCTATACCGAGCGTGACTGTTTGAGCCAGCAAATCAAATCGCTGAATTTGAAGATTGACTCGATTTCGGGTTCCCTTGTCAAGACTAAGGAGGAATTGGAATTTATATTTAATGAGCACCAGGTCAGTATTTAAATGTACAAAAAATATACCGACAATGTTATTTGACTTGCACATTTTTTTTTATAGATACTAAAAGAAGCACACACCACAATTACTAACGAAGTCATAGAGTTACGTGAGCGATCGATAAGTTTGGCAGCGCAGAATAAAATATTACAGGAAGATTTGACCGCTTGCAAAGAGCAATTGTTCCATGCCAATTTGGAGCGTAAGGAACTACATAACACAATTATGGATTTGCGCGGCAACATACGTGTATTTTGTCGTGTCCGACCGCCATTAGACTTTGAAAGAGAAAAATTACTTTGTGGTTGGAATTATATCGATGAGTCCACAGTTGAGATACAGAGTTATGATAATAAGAATAAATGCGCCGCGCATACCTTCTCATTCGATCACGTTTTTCATCCGAACTCGAAGCAGGAGGATATTTTCGAAATGGTGTCACCTTTAATACAATCTGCATTGGATGGTTACAATATTTGCATATTTGCGTACGGACAAACAGGCAGTGGCAAAACATATACGATGGATGGTATTCCAACTAACGTAGGTGTTATTCCGCGTACAGTTGATTTACTTTTCGACTCTATCAAGAATTATAAACGACTTGGTTGGGACTACGAAATCCGTGTTACTTTTCTAGAAATCTACAATGAAGTGCTTTACGATCTGTTAAGCAACGATCAAAAGGATATGGAAATCCGCATGGCCAAACATAACAAGAATGACATATATGTTTCAAATATAACACAGGAGACCGTTGTGACGGCGGCTCGTTTGCGTGAGCTGATGCAAGTGGCAAAAATGAATAGAGCTACAGCTTGCACTGTCGGTAATGAGCGCTCATCACGTTCACATGCTGTCACAAAAATAGAACTTATTGGCTATCATGCTGAGAAGAACGAGACATCTGTGGGAACGATCAATCTCGTTGACTTGGCCGGCTCTGAGTCACCGAAGACTAGTATACGCATGAACGAAACGAAAAATATAAATCGTTCGCTTTCCGAGCTGACAAATGTCATATTGGCGTTACTGCAAAAACAGGATCATATACCCTACCGCAATTCTAAATTAACGCATTTACTAATGCCGTCACTAGGCGGAAATTCAAAAACCTTGATGTTTATAAACGTGGCACCATTTCTAGATTGTTTTGTGGAGTCTGTGAAATCATTGCGTTTTGCGGCCTCTGTAAATTCTTGTAAAATGGCTAAGGCGAAACGTAATCGTTATTTGAATACATCTAGCAACAATTTACTATAGGAATAGTGTCACGGCTATATTTATTAACTTTTAATATTTTTTGTTGTTGTAAAATTCTATCTTGCTCCTATTTTCCGCACATTTTTCGAAACTCATTTAATCTTTTATATTAGTTTTGTACTTTACGTTATTAATTTTTAATAAACCAGTAGGCATCCCAAAAGATTTCTTTTTTTGTTCGACGTTCCCACGCTTCTACCATCCGGCTTTATAACCGGCGTAGGACTGTCAGCAACATTTGCCGTAATTGTCTGGTGCATGTTTATGCTGCCACGGCAACAACATTTTTGTTTTTATATTTTCAAAAGTTTCATTAATTCTTGTTTATAATAATAACTCTTCTTCACATAGATTTTAGGTACAGTATTGAATCAATTTTAATTTTATCTTTTTTTTAATGTAAATAAAAGTCATAAAACTGAGTCGCAAATAGCCTGTTTAATAAATAAGATCCTGCGAGAATTTCAACAAATGCACCAAATAATTTTATTACGTTTATAAGCTAAATCCATGTTTTTTACAGCCACAATAGGATTGCCCAGATTGTAATATATCGTTCGTTATAACTCATAATCACTTATGAGCGTAAAACATCTAAAATTTCCTTTGGGACTTGACCAGCGATATTGGAATGTGAAAGTTCGGGAATGGTAGCTAAGACACCTAATCGATTTTTATAATCTACATCAGCTGCATATGAATAGTGCATGCCTGCTAGGTCGGTGAGAGTGCCACCGTATGCCTCAAGAACTGCTTCAGGCGCACAAGTGTCCCATCGTTTACAACCGGGACTAGCAAAAACATAAGCATGAGCCTTGCCTTCTAACAACTGCAGCACTTTGTACCCGGCACCACCAACTTTGATCACTTCTGTTGGTGAGAGCGCATCGAGTGCTTGTTGCACTAAAGGAGTTAAATGTGAACGTGTTGTTGTAATAATCATTTGATCTTTTGGTGGACTTTTTGGCTCGAATCCACCCGTGCCTAGGCCTTTAAGACCCCAAATTGCTCGGCCTATATTACCATTCGATTGTTTATAGTAGGGTTGATAAATGACACCCCCAACCGCACGATCTTTAATAGCCACACCAATAAGCACAGTCACATGTTCTAATAAGCCTGCAAAAATCAATATTTAACTAAGTTACTAAAACACTAATGTAAAAAACCCTACCCTGTGTGTACTCGGATGTGCCATCTAAGGGGTCTACCCATATTACAAATTCTTCATCTTTAATTTCACGCCATTCCTCAGGGCACTTGTGTGACAAGAACTCCTCATTTTCCTCCGTGACGAGCCACTCGGCCTTGACATCTAAGTTGGAGTCGCCCTCTTCACCGATAATTTTAACATTTGGGAATTTCCGTGAAAGCGATGCAATGATGCATTGTTGTGCCGATCGATCAGCCTCGGTTTGTAAGTCATCCTTACCCTGCCAATCATGTTTACTAAGTCATACATTTATTTACCCACTTGTATGGATATAGATATTGGATATGTTTAGGATTATATGTATGTATATACATATCCATATATAAAAATATGCAGCGCCGTACCTCTTTTTCCACGATGCCTAGATTTCCACGCTGCATCACATCTCGAATAATTGAGCCTGCGCGCGTTGCAGTGCTAATGGATAAAGCCATAATACGCATTACTTGAGGAGTTGTCATTTTTTTAAATTAAAGTAAATCACCATTAAAAAATACTTGAATGAATTTCGCGTATCAGTCCAATGTTGAGTGACAACATCGCGGAGTGGTAGAACAGTATATTATCGATTTAACTAGATTTGATAGCATTATCGATTTTTTTATCCTTGTTTTGCAAATAGTAACCGGCTGGAAATACTGGGTTTAAAAGTTTGATTGGTATAAATGCATGATAAATCAAAAATATTGAAAACAATTTTTCTGGACATATATTCAAATCGAATATTACGCCATAGCAACAGTACTATAACACGTAACTGTAATTCGATATTTTTATCGAAAAATGCGCTATCATTTGGAGTAGAAAAATTCATCTCGCGCAAAAGATTGAATGAACTCGTGAACATTTTCGTGCGATAATAATTTTGTATTTGTAGTGTGCCCAATGACCGACACTTCGGCCTATTCGTACGATCGTTTATTATGATTTTCAACGTCATTTATTGAGAGAGGAGTGCAGTTATCAACTTTTGGCGTTGAAGCACCACACTTAGCCACTGTGAGATATTGGTAAAACGACTTCCAACGGGTACGTCGATCCTTGCAATATGAATTTCGCGAAGGCCGTCCAAAAACTGTTGTGCCAGAAACAATCGATGCTGTGCGTCAATTGATAACGCAAGATTCTTTTGGCACATTTAGCGAGATAGAGGCATCCCTAAGCGTTATAAGGGCCAGGACACTTTCAATATTGCATGATTACTTGGTCGTAAAAAAGATTTGTTCTCCTTGGATACCGCATAATTTGACAACTGCCCAAAAAAAGGACTCGTGTCAATTGGATGTGCATGGGTGTTTCAAGACGAGCTGAATCCAACAAAAGGTCGCGGGCGAAGAACCTCGAAGCAAACTGGATCTTGTTTTTTCGGAAAACTTGGTTGCCTCACAGCTGTACCACTAGAAAAATTTAGAACAGCCAAGTTCTGGTGGTGCATAGCCTTTTATTTGCCAGAAGTTTTCAGAGAATTAAGGAAAACCATCCGCCGAAAACGAATCATCCTTCACCAAGGCAATGCGAGCTTTCAGGTATCGGCTCACACAAGAGAGTTTTTGAGCACTCAAAAAATAGAATTAATGGGTCATCAGCTTAATAGCCGTAATTTTATTTCCTTTTGCTCACTAACATCAAAAATAAAATTTGATAAAATTTAAAATTTGAGGTCAATGTTTTTCAATGCTGTTGAAGCCTTCAAACAACTCGTTCACTTCGGAGTGGCAAAAGAACCTGGAAAATTGGTTCAAGTTATTGCAAAAGTACAAGGAGAACACTGAAAAAAATACAGTAATATTCATCGTTATTAGTGCATTCAGCGCAAGACCAACTCTCTTTATTAGATCCCAATATCTTTAGGTTGGTCTGACCATTAAAATCTCTCTGCGCATGAGCTCCGATTTTTGGCTGTTTTTTCTTCTTTTAGAATTTCTGTATAGAACATTCTGAACTTTGTATGATAAAAGCACTTCTTACTTTTCAACTTGACTAATAAAAGTTTCCCAATATATTAGAATTTTTCCTAAAAGGCGCTCTTATTTTGTTTGGAACGTCAGGACTTTTAAATCCTTTTTCTTTGACATTCTTCATGAGTAGGGTACAATATCTTGCGGAGATACTTAATAAAGAGAAAGCTATCGAGAAATCAGCATACAGTATAGGACCGTGCCACGATATACAGAATGCAGAGATCTGACCAACATTAGACTGCTCTCAGTTATTTTGAAGGAATCAGCTGATTTGCCGACGTAAGCGGGGCTATGACAGCGGATTATTTACAAAAACTGAAATTCTGTTGTAGTTCAAGCAAGACGCAATATAAAACATTCATATTTAGAACGGATAACATTCCAAAAAGCCTTAGGACTATCTTTGAGTTCACATTAAAGTCTATTTATATAATGATTATAAAGAAATTTTTTCAATACATTAAATGGCTGCATGTACTTCACATACCGTCCAGATAGATGTTGTTCATGCTAGATTTATTAAGTTTACGATAGTTCAGATATAGGTACGTTTTTAAAACATCTAGAGTTCTTCGTTTTTGACGCAATTTCTCCTTCCGACCAAAAAGAGTTGTTCTTATTTTGATAAAAGAATGTGAACAGGCATTGTTCTTCATAGTCAAAATTCGGCACCAGTTCAAATCAGAAGACCCTACTAATTGAAAGAATTCTGTTTACTTGAGTCGCCCTGCAATACGCTAATGTTGTTTCATATTCGACACTGCCAAAGTTGCACGACTTCATTTTGCGAACATTATTTTTAAACGTTTACCGCATAGTTTTGTATAAAAAAGTATTTTTCCTCAGGTTTATTCTAAGCTGTTTTACAGAAAACGTTAATAGGAAGAAAATGTTTGTTTATTAATTTTTCTATGTATTTTTAAATACTTAACCTCAAATGTTTACACAGGGCACTCGTAAAACCAAAGTCTGAATTGACGCCTGAAGAACTGGCACGCCAGGAGGAGGAAGAATTCAATACTGGCCCACTATCCGTATTAACACAATCTGTGAAGAATAATACACAAGTTCTAATTAATTGCCGCAATAACAAAAAGCTGCTTGGACGCGTTAAGGCTTTCGATCGCCACTGTAATATGGTATTGGAAAGTGTGAAGGAAATGTGGACTGAGTTGCCGCGCACAGGCAAAGGGAAGAAAAAAGTTAAGCCGGTTAACAAAGACCGGTTCATATCAAAAATGTTTTTGCGCGGAGATTCGGTTATATTGGTATTACGAAATCCCTTGGCTACTGCCGCTGGAAAGTGAGAGTCGCTTAATGAAGCATATTTAGTGAATAAATAATTAGGTCTAAGTCTAACTGGGAGTGAATAAACTCAGTACTAATTGATAAAAAAACAGTAAAATGATATATTTTTTATTTAGTATTTTGTATGGTTAATTTAACAGTTGTAACGTTTTTAAATTGTGGTCCTGTCTTCCACACTGCAACTATTAATATTTTTAATTGCCGGATAATTGCTTGTGAACAGTGGGTACATATTCATCCCATTGGGCTTGATAAAAATTTGCTGCCACGGGCTCACCAAGGCCATATTTCTCAGCAAAACCGGCAGCACGGAATTTCGGACGGCCATTACGACTATTATTGCCCACTCGTTCTTCAAGGAATTCCAGTTTACCCGCTTGTTTGTATAGTAGAAATACATATCGATGCAGACCGGTGCCCTGCGGTGGCCCTGATCCCACATAAGCGGTCAGAACTTCACCTTGGGAAATATCATTGCCTGGAATATTACCAACTAGCCAGTGTTTGAACTCGCGAAATGTTGGTTCTCTACGACTTGGTGCATCTGGATCTGTCATTATGAGAGTATAAAAAGCATCATGATCTGCGGCCCATTCAACTAATGGTTGCGATTTCACTTGTGTTGGAGTTAGTTCTGCGCCTGGTTGTACTTCTAAGGCGTTGTCATATGTCACCTGAGTTTCAAAATGGGGGAAAAAACATTTTTAAAACTTTTATGTAATTGTGCGATTTCATAAACACCTTGAGAAACTGGTTAGGCGCGCTTGGTATAACATCGGGAACCACTTCAAGTAGCTCAAAGATATGTTTTACTTCACTAGATTCGTTTGCCTTGATGCTGGCCATGATGCACAAAAAGCACAATGCCTTTATAGTCTTAAAGTTCGACATTAGACGTATCCTCTATATTCATTAATTGTGAAGCAAAGGTGGAAATTGTGCAACTAAGCAGAATTTATTAAACAAATACAAAGTATGTATTTCATATACTATATCAAATATAATCCATTACAAATGTGTATAAAACATACCTGTTGCCTTCAAAATGCACCAACTTAGTAAAATGTTGACTAGTTAGAAAAAACTCGTTTTATAAAAGCTTTCCGGAGAAAGCTGTCAACCTATTAAGCTTCTGACATTTTTTTGTTTTTGTTTTTAAGTAATATGCAGTACACATACATATGTACGTATGCATGCCTGCGTATTTATTAAGTACACTAAACTTACAAGATGATGTAGTTAAGCTATTGAGGATTATCGTTTGGGAAGGATGCAGTTTACTTCAGCAAAAATATTTTTTAAACCTCATCACTTCTTGCCCGCTAATTGTTTGTGCACTGTCGGCACATACTCATCCCATTCCGCTTGAAAGAAATTACCACCAATTGGATCACCCAATTTGTGTTTCTTTGCAAATTTTGCTACACTAAAATTTGGCCGATTTTGACTGCTGTTTTTTGGTATGCGCGGTTCTTGAAATCGTAATTTAGTTGGTTGCTTGTAAATTAAGAAGACATAACGATGCAGTCCTGTTCCCTTGGGCGGCCCAGCACCCACATAAGCGGTCAACACATCTCCTTTACTAATTTCTGCGCCTGGTATATTGGCAACCAGCCAGTGATGAAATTCGCGAAATCTCGGGTCCTTGCGACTGGGTGCATCTGGATCAGTCATTACGAGCAAATAAAAGGCATCACCTTCGGCATCCCATTCTACCGTCGGTGGTGTGGCCACTTGTGTGGGTGTTAGTTCAATGCCATTTTCTGCCACCACACCTTTGTAGGTGACCTAAAATGGAATTAGCAGTTTATCATTTACACAAATCGAGCGAACTCGAGTTTCAGAACCTTTAGAAAATTCTTTGGAGTCGAAGGTACAACGTCCGGCACAACTTGGTGCTGTTTGAAAATCTCCTCTATGTTGACAGCAGTCGACGCTACAGCCATGGGTGCTCTGCCAAACGTTTTCCCTATTAGAATTAGACAGATGATCTGAAAGGCCGGGAATATTTGTTTTGTTCTGCACATTCTTACAGTGGCTTAATCTTTTTGTTGCGCAGTTTTTTTCTGTAAACCTATAAAGTAAAATTGAAAATAAATTATTTCTTGTTTGCTATAATGTAAAATTCTATTGAATTTCTTTTACCATTTGGTTGTTTGGCAATAAATTCCATAAGTGGATGTGTTCATTTGTCAATCGAAATAATACAAAGTTATAGTGGCAGCCAAAATTCTTTTGAATTTGTAAGCTCTTGGTGATACAAAATCTGTGCTTCAGACGAAATTATAGAACAGGATAAGCGCCGGATTTCGTGCATTGTAAAAAATATAGGATCGCTTAGAACCATGAAATCAACGACGAATTTATAGAATGCTCCGGTAAAGAAATTTCCAATAGGTCCTACTAAAGCTGCTATGTAGCATGGGATATAAAAGTCTTTTGCTTTAAAAATTGGCGGTACCAAATTGACACAGTAACCGCTTTAGTCAAGTTGTTGTTGTAGCAGCAATACAAGCCCTGTCAGTGTAGTGTATATTACCGGCCGTCTTCGTCTAACTCATCTAAAGATAGGCCTAGGAAACATGCTGCTTCGGCAGGTTGGGTCCAGAGGGAGATTGGTGTTAGATGAGTGGGCTTAGAGGGGCATGTAAAAAGGTGGTTAGAGTCGTGCGCAGTGCGTTCGCATGCTGGACATATGTTCAGTATGTCGGAGTCAATTCTAGATAAGTAGGAGTTTAACCTGCAACAGTATCCAGAACGTAATTGTACCAGTCTGACGAGGAAGCTGGGGCTCTTCATCTGCTGTAGGTGGGTGGTTTGGCTCCGATTACGGCTTTTGAGGGTCGGGAGCTTAAGAAGGTGTTGATGGTCTCCCGATAAATGTCGTTTATTGTCTGTCTAAACACTGTCTGGTCCAGTAGATATCTGTACGATTTGTCCTGAATCTCGTCGGCGTAATTGAAGAGGTGTCTCCTGACTTTCCTGGGAGGCGGCTCTGGCTCAAGCAGGTGTCTGCAAGGGTGAAACCTTTAGTCAAGTTCAAAATCCCGCTTGCGTTGCAATTTCAAAGAGAGCAACGCTCTACCCGCGCTGGGATGTTAAACCTTAGTCTTCATGAAATTCTTCGATTTGAAAAGGTTAAAGTGGACTCCAAGGGATTTTGTTACTCTTGGTACTTGGTAAAAATAAGTATTCGGCCATACTTCGTAGCTGAAGTTATTAACAGCTGAGCTCACATAGCGCACGGGATTGATGCCCATATTCCACTATCCGAAATCCACTATTCCGCTAGATTCTGATACTTTCCACTACTACACACCTCAATCACACCAAAATCAAATTGTCAATTGAACTTACAAACTATCTTCATTATCTAAACACCGCGCAAACTGCCCTAACATTTCGACACTCCGACTAGTGGAGACCACAATACTCTCATCATGCCGTCCGGTAGACTGCCTAAGCCCCCCACTCCCAAGATTTCTAATGTCCGAGTACATCGGTTACTCCAGAAACGTATTGCTTCACTTAACGACAGGTGTTTCCTATGCAATCACTGAAATGGATGAATCCATCTTAAGACCTGACCTAAAGGCGCATAGAGTGTGCTCGCACCATGCGTTAACTGCAAAAAATTCATTTTTAAAGCTCATTTTGAGACATCGATCAGCGCGTTAAATAAACGGAAGATCTCTATATTTTGTACTTTTATAAATTAATTTTATATTTATTAATTAAAAAAATGCTATATTGCTTGAATTATAATCAAAATATTTTCCTTTATATATTGGGCTATGCTGACCCATTAATTATTGTGCTTTATCTCGGTGCTAGCACTTACTAAGCAACATTGTGAACCATGATTTTGACTTTGAATATTTTAAAGCCACTGTAATACAGGCATTTGCGTTTTCCATAGGCTGTAAATTTAGTTGAGAATATGAAAGCCAGTACGTTTGTATGTATGTATACCCTATGATCAGAAAGTACCAGGTATGTTTAAATAAAGTAAAAAAGAGTTAAACTCAGGCCAATTTATTTTATCTTCTTCAAAATATTACCCGTCTGAAGCAACACACATGTGCCAACGTTTAACCCAGTCCTCCATACACCCCTGGTAGGCCGACGAAGGGATGGCCTTCAGTTCCTTTGTCGCATTGTCTTTCATCTCCTCTATCGACTGAAATCTCCTTCACGAAGTGGTAACTTCAACTTAGGAAGCAAAAAGAAGTCGCACGGAGCCATATCAGGTGAATACGGTGCTTGCACGATGGTATTTACTTGGTGTTTGGTCAAATAATCCAGCACAATTTCCGGCCGTTGGCGACGTACAGCATCTCTCAAACACTTTAAGACGGATGAATATTATTCTTTATTGACTGTCTGGCCCCATGGAAGGTACTTATGGTGCACTACGCTTTGGCAATCGAAGAAAACAGTCAACATCACTTTTTTTATACTTTTTGATCATAGGGTATATGTATGTAAATATGAACGTTCCTTTATGTAATATTTATTTGAGCAAACAAAGGATAGTTTAAAAAAAAGTTTATATTAGAGCTATTCCGTTGTAAGGGGTGAGACATTTTTACTCATTTGTTAACACGCACATTCAAATATTTCAAAAAGTAGGTAATACCGTTTAGTGCCACTTATGGCCTGGGGGAATCAACGGCCCATATTTCTTCGAAGACGATTTTGTTGCCAATATCGCCAATGAATGTCGTCATGATAAACGAATTTTTGAAGGCCGTGATCTTTACAACATTTCTTTCTAACAAGACGGCGGACGGCGCTACTTGCCATACAACTCGTGAAACAATGGATTCACTGCTGTCTATAAAATCAGCTAAACTTGGTATTCACATTGCATTTGACCGTATTTGCTCTTATCAATCAAGAGTTTGAAAATTAAGGCAATCAGACTAAGACCACACCCAATTCGCGTCCGACCGGTGCGTGCGGGTTAGACTCTCTATCCTTAACGTGTCACTGTTTGGTTCGGTTTATTGTCCGGCGGAATCATTGGACCTTACTTTTTCGAAAATGAAACTGCATCAACAGTTACGGTGAATGAATTGCGCTATCGAGAAATGATTAACGGGTTTTTATGGCCGGAATTGGATGGTATTGATCTGGACAACGCTTATTTTCAACAAGAGGGCGCTACGTGCCACACAAGCAACGAAACCAATTGATCTTTTATCAAAATAACAACCTTTTATTAGCAGGACTCAGGTTGGTTCCGGGTCTGATGCCTACAGTGGTATGAAGCATCAAATAACAGAAAAAGCTATTTTATAAACATTAATGATTGCATGACCCAGATATTTAGACAGTTGCGAGTTTCAGTGCAATACATTCTGTCAAAAAAGTACAGGGAATTGTTCAATAAAATGCAGAATAATTGTTTAATCATCAAAATTTATTTTGTCGCCTTTAAAATAGGCCCCAATCGAAGCAATACACCAACGCCAAATGCCAACGATTAGTCCAGTCATCAAATCATCTTTTAAACGCGATTGAAGAGATCTTCTTTAGCTTTTATCGACTCAAAGCGGCGTCCGCAGAGTGGCAATGTAAGTTTTGGGAAAAGGAAAAAGTCACAGGGGGCTAAATCCGGTGAATACGGTGGTTGTTCAATGATATTTGTCGAGCTTTTTGTCAAAAAAGTGTTCACAATATGAGTCTTGTGAGACGGTGCGTTTTCCTGGTTTTGACATGGTTTTTTGGCGTGGTTTTTTGGGTTTCGACTCATGTGGATAGCGCCATCCAGCCGTCTGTTGACTGGTTTGCATGCCAAACTCATACACACACGTCTTATCACCTGTTATGATGCGCTGGATAAACGTTGGGTCCGAAATCACTTGCTCAAGTATATCATGGTCTTCAGTCACCTTCTTCCGATGGATTTTTTGAAAGAAATTCAACTCTCTTGGAACGAGTCGAGCACCCAATTGATGGTGTAAAATGTTGCGAATTGCTTCGTGAGACATGCTAAGGTCACGAGCTACCTCCCTTAAATTTAAATGATGGCAACATTTCTTTGGCTTTGTCGACGTTTTCATTCGTGGAAGATGTGGGTGGGCGACCAGATCGGGGCAAATCTTTCACGACTTCTCGGCCCTCTGCAAAAGTCTTATACCACTCGTAGACCTGTGTTTTTCACAAAGCACACTCGCGATTGGCATTCGGCAACATTTTCAACGACTCGGCACACGAAATCCCGTTCAAAACACAAAATTTAAGACAAATTCTTTGTTCGAGATTTTTATCCATAGTGAAAATCGCAGAGCACACCTGCGGTTGACTGGTATACAAGTAATTGAATGGGAAAAACAAGTTAATTGACAGATCCCGCTCAACCTCTGCGACACTATAGAGGACAGTTGTACAAACATTCCAGCAAAAAAAAAGCTAGACTTATGTTTAACGCCTTTTTAAATGAACAATTCCCGATATTTTTTGACAGAATGTACCTGCCATAATAAACTTGTATGTATGTACGTGTGTATGTACGGTTTTTTTGCATGTATACTGACATGCAAATTAACCATTTATATTTTCTAGACAACTAGTATATCTTTGCATCAGTAGATTTCTAGTATTTCTTTGCGTCAGGCGTATAGTTTTTAATTAAATTACGCGAAATCTTAGCAATATTGGAATAAAAGGCTCACCTCTTTCAAAATAAAAAGATTAATGCAGGTATTTTGATATTAAGAGTCGAGTGCCTTAAAATTTCATCCAAATTGAGAACAATAATCTTTAAAGGGGGTTAGCCTTGAAGATTGCTTCTTCAAAAGAGGCCATAGAGGGGAATTGCAGGGCCGATGGACTAGCGAGACTTGGCACTAAATTGACTGATGAGTATACAGACCTCATATTTTTGAGCAAATTGTGAGAACAGTAAATGAAAGAGGGCGTAACCGAACCTATCTGCACAATC